>CM014277.1:77677845-77713200 GCA_004135705.1 Alloteropsis semialata
ACACACACACACACACACACACACACACACACACACACACACACACACACACACACACACACACACACACCAGAGTAGACTTGAGACATGGCAGTGGCTATATATTGACGATCTTCTATATACATGTATGTACAGAGAGACAGACACACACACACACACAGAGGATCAATACGAGAAGGTACAGACATACATCTATTCTTCTTCTTCTTCATGGCTGCGTACAAGACCCCGCTGCTATTTGCATTGCCGTTTTGATCATGTCTTCAAAGCTCTCTTCCAGCGAAGATTTTGAAGAAAGTAACCATTTACATATATCTAGCTACTTTTACTATACCGTTTTCAGATGAACGTACTGATAACTATGTTTCATTCGCCAAATGGAGTAGGTCGTACGTACTAATGAATCGAGCTGCTGATTGTGCATGTGCAGTTGAAACAATCTGCAATCCTGAACGAGGACATTGCATTGGTGAGGTGTGACGCCAAATGCAATGTTGAGAAAGAGAAGCGCAAATACATATATTACGCATGGGAGTGTGCGAAACCTGCTAATAAGCCTGAGGAGTGCTGCTGCACCTTTTATAGGGCCATCTTTCGTGGCTGAGAATGCAGTACTGTAATCGACCTGTGGATCTCCACCATTGGCTAGTAATTCTGGAGAGCACATAATTTGTAAAAGTTAATAATAACATGCTTATGTTTGGAAATCTTTTTTTATGAGAATATATTAAACACTACGCACCTCCACACGTGTGCACACAAACGCACGTGCCTCACCTACTCAAGGTTGGGATTGTGTGGGTACGTGTCACACCCCAAAATTTCATATTTTGGGAGGTAGATCACACTAAAATTGTAACAACTTTGTAAATTTCTAAAATTTTCCAACATTTTCTATTTTCTTACAGGAAACTGAGTATTGGAAAGTATTGTTTTTCTAGAACAAATTAAAACAACATAGGCTTTTAAGTGCGGTTGTTGTGTTCATGTATGGTGTGTCTTTAGCGTTTAGCATTCCTAGTCCTCTCAGTTAACAAATAGGTTCCCCTGAGAATTTTCCAGGCTTCTCTGGAATTTATTCCTATTCTTTTCCTAGAGCTAAATTCTCTTTCCATCAAAGCATCTAGAAATCTTTCTATGAGCTCCAAATATTTTATTTGAGCTTACATGTCCAAATCTATCTTTGAGATTTTTCTCGAAATTCTTGATGTTTTGGAATATTTTTCCCAGTTTAAGCAATTTTCTAGACTTCTCTAGATTTATTTTTTAAACTGATAATTTATTCCCGAAAATCATAAAACCTCATCTGTTCTACTAGGCCGAGCCCGTCCTAAATAAAACCAGTTTAGTTTAGTTTTGCTCCCTGAACTTCACCCAGTTCGAATCGGGCCCAGCCCATAAGACCCAGTTCAGGCCCATTACGATCTAGCCCAACCTTCGGTCTTCCGGCTGCACACGACGCGCAGCCGCTGCTGTTCTCGGCGTGCGCGCCACGCTAGGGCTCCGCCGGGCCCCTATAAAGCCTGCAGCCCGAGCGCCCGCGCTCCCTGCTCCCCGCTGCTACCGCCGCTGACCTTCGTCTTGCGCAACGCCGCCGCCGCGTTCATGTTCACCGGAGCCGACAGAGATGAGCGCCGCCAGGCCAATCTGCTGCAACCACCACTCTTCGGACGAAGCCGACCCCACCATGAGCTCTGCATCACCGAGCCGCACTCTTTCCTCTGGTCCGCTTCGCCTCTGGTCATCCCCCTCAGCTTCGGCCGACGACGCCACCGCCGGTGTCTGTCGCCGATTCTTCCGTCGTTGATCATTGACTGCCTGAGGTGAGAAGGTCATCATTCTCGTCGTCTTTCACTTGTTCAGTAGCGCACTTCGCGTCGGCTCGTCGCTCCGATGGACCTCGCCGACTCGCCCACGGTTCGATCGCTGATCGTCATCGGTGAGCACAGTGCCTTTCGGGTCTTCCACGATCCGTTTTTCATCTCATCTGGTCCGCATCCTTAATTCCATCCCACGTCGTTGCAGCATCACCTCACGAAGGCTGCGTCCCCGTCGCCATTCAATCACCAGATGCACCTTCGCGGACCCGTCATCTGTCCATCCCCGAGGAGCTCCGCCTCGTGAAGCCTTCAGCCAGTTCAGCCGTCGACTACTCGCCCATCTTCTCCAAGTCCGGCCGCTGTCATCGCCGTTTTCGTCGTCTGGCCGTATGCAGTTGGTGAGTGCACACACCGGCCTTCCTCTCTCTAGTTTTCTCTTTGATCGTCCGAGCGGCTATCCTGTGTCGTGAATCCAAGCACTGCAGCCTTGCCGAGCCGGCCATTTGCCGCACTACGGGAACCCGGCTGTTTGCCGAGTGCCAGATGCACTCGGCAAAGGCCGAAATGCACTCGGCAAATTTCCAGCGCTCAAAAAAACCAAAAATAATAGCAAAAAATTCGCGCGCTACGCGGTCAACGAGATTCGAACCCGCGACCTCTCTCTCGCGCGTGACCTTCTCTACCATTGCACCACACTCTCACTTGTGATTAGATATTGTTTTGATTCCTACCGTATTATACTAAACTAAATGTAAATTGCTTGTTTGAGGCCCTAAATGATTTCAAATTAAAAACTTGTCAAATACAAAGTTTTATAACTTTTTGAAATCTATAAGTTTTATTTTGGTAGTTTCTCCATCCGAGGTCATTTACAAAATTTGAATTTCAAATTTGAGAACATTCACACTTAGTTTTCGTTGACTATATGATTTCAAATGAAAAAGTTGTCAACTACAAAGTTATGAACTTATTGTGATCTACAACTCTTATTTTGACTATTTTTTCATCCGAGGTCGTTTGAAAAAACTCAAATTTCAAATTTTGAGAACTACAAACGTATTTTTCATTAGCAAAACAAATTCAAATTAAAAAATTTTAAACTACAAAGTTGTATAACTTCTGAAGATCTACAACTTTGATATATGACATTTCTTCATCTGATGTAGTGAGAGTAACATTGTTCACAAATCTTATAGATCTCTCTTATAGTTTCAGGAAACTCTACGAGATATAGATTTTGTGAACAATATTCATATGAATTTGTCGAATGAAGAAATGATCAAACTAAAAGTTCTACATCTTGAGAAGTTATACAACTTTGTAGTTCAAAACTTTTTAATTTGAATTGATTTACTACTTCAAAATATGGTTTTAATTATGACTTTGCCGAGTGTCAAAAAAAAGTTTGCCGAGTGTTTTTTTTGACACTCGGCAAACAATATCTTTGCCGAGTGTTTTTTTTGACACTCGGCAAAGAATATCTTTGCCGAGTGTTTTTTTTTGACACTCGGCAAACCCTATTTTTGCCGAGTGTTTTTTTTTTTGCCGAGTGTTTTTTGAAAAACACTCGGCAAACAAGTTGTTTGCCGAGTGCCCGAAAAAAAACACTCGGCAAACATGAAGACACTCGGCAAACTTGGGATTTCCCGTAGTGCCGGCGCCACCAAAAGCTAGCACGAATCTATGCCTTCACGTTAGCCAGCCATGCATGCAGCGCCTGCTCCAAAAACAAATCAGCCTTGCAAGCTATGACGTGAGTGAAGGGACCTTGACACCCTAAGAAGGGGGAGGTGAATTAGGTATTCTAAAAACTAAGGCTCCAAGTACATATAAAAACCTATTCCAATTTCTATCTAGATGTGCACTAGGTTTTTCTATGTGTTGCTATCTCTACCATCTTGACAAGAGCTTTATTGCAATGGTGCACTCCAAATGGGCATTTGAGATAGTTTGCAATAACGTCATTTTTAGATCTTATCTAAAGCCCATAATGTCATTTCCTGCAATAGAAGAGAGAACCCCAAAACTTGTGAAACTCGTTAGTTATAAACCTTATCACTATGCTTGATGTTCATTATGTTGTATTGATTATTGATATAGTTGACGGTCGAATTTGATATTTAAGGACCATCAACAGTAGTTCCGTATCAAAAATTTAAAATGCACGTGATTATGATGGATGAATGTTTATGCTCCATTTTATTCATAGAATAACAACACGGGATATCATTGTTTTTCCTTTATATTATACGCATATTGACGGCCTGATATGGCGCTTAATGATCGTCAGCAACTCCCCTATGCCTGCCCTTTGTTCATCCTGAGAAAAAGCTTAGACTTAAGTTGTTAATTAGGAGTTGCTACAATAACATATTTGTGTTAAGAGTATCTTGCGTACAACAAAGTATTCTTCCTTGGATTAAATAAGTTGGCATTGTTCACCCTTTTTGCCTTAGTCTCTATGGGGCTTTTGTCTTCTCATTATCTTGGGCGATTATGAGACAAAACCATTATATAAGCACACTATTCACTTACTCATTGTTCAACCATCTTTTTGGAGTTTTTTTAATAAGTTTTTTCAAGAGAAAGAATTCCTGTAATGATACTATCAATCACTCATTGTGTATGATCCTTGCTAAGGCATGAGTTTGTCTCTTTTGTTCATCCTACTTGTGGAGCTTTGGGTAGGGATGAGGTGAGTCATACTTGCATCACATAATTTTGCTAAGCCAAAAGACCGGATCAAGAAGCGCATGTGTGGAAATTTTATTTGAACTCCTTTTTGCATGACTCTCTTTCTTGCTTTTGTTCTCTTCTAGATATAGGCCATCCTTCTTTTGTTCTACTGTTTTGTACCGTGCGTGTGGTGTAGTTATTTTATCGGCACATAGCATGTGAAAGGAAATACAAAGCGATAATGCAAGCACCTGTAGAGCACAGGGAAAAAAGTGATATATATTTCTTTGATGAAGTCGCCAAATAGATTCAACGATAACTCATGACTAGAGATCAGATAAGGCTAGCTGCTCTAATATTGGTAATAAATCATACAAGGGAATACTGGATACACCAGTTGTGGTAAGTCAATTCATTCAGGATGCTCGTAGGTCTCGTGAGTCCAATAATAGGGCTTTAGTAGAGGCGCGAAGCCTGGAGATTGATAAATAAAAAGGACACACAGTATTTTGCATACTGGAATAATTATTTCAGTTCAAATAGCTCAAAAATAAAATTAAAAGAATAAGAGAACAAGAGGATAACATAATTTTGTATCTGGTAACTCTTATGTAGTTACGTGTTCAAATGTAATTTATAAATTCATCAGCAACAGCTACTCAGACTCAAGAAAGTAATCGTTAAAGCGGATCCTATGGAATTAAGTTCTTATGTCATCATGAACGATTTCTAAATAATTTTTTAGGATCTTAATTTTGTGTTGATTTTTTGTAATTCTTTTAAACACGTGTGTGAGACACATGCATTCTACTAGTTAGAACTAAATAATGAGCTTTATTGATATTTTGGCTGCCTCATTAAAAACCTTCCTAGTGAAGGGAAAAAGAGTACAACCTAGCCCTAAAATAAAACGGAAAATAGAAATAAAAAACGGCCCTTTAGTCAGAAGAGCACTGAATATTCCACATCTGAAACACCCAAGATGGAAAAGAAAGGAAATGCCAAAAATATGGTGTTCTGGTAAATTTATCGACAGCAAGAGATCAGCCAAGTATGTTGCAGAGGATCTTAGCTTCTCAACATCATTGCTGAAGTGAACCCCAGAAGTTGTCACGGTAAAAGTTAAAATTGGGTACGGGGCTCTCAGCGTATAGAAGTCGCGGTAGTGGTTGGAAATATGAAAGTACGTACTGAAGGCTGTTGTTGATATAGCCTCTCCCAACCTCGACGCTGTTCCCATTAATCTTCTTGGAGATTTTAATATAGTCGAACATCTCCACGGTCACCCCGTACTGGCACTGAAGCTGGACGACGGAAACTAGATTCCTCTGCGAATTGGGAGCAAGCAATACTGCATCAAGCATAATATTAGCATTATTTATGTACCCTGTATCTGTTACTGTGATATGCTCATCTCCACTTTGGTTCGATCCGATTCCGAAAACTCCATCGAAAGAGGGTATCTCCGGCCAGCTACCATCACGTAGATGCAGAGGGTAGGGAATCATAGATTCACTATTCCATGTCACGTGGAAGCAGGGTGCAACCGACGCTAAAAAGAACTCGTTTGGGCGTTGCTCATTTCTTGAAGTAGGTACAGCGTCGATGTCCCTGCAGATACATAAGAACCATGCATGATAAAATTAAGTTCCACCACATACAAAATCATATGATAAAATTTTGTTCCCCTAAAATGTGCATGATAAATTTGTTAAGTTATATGGTAGTCAATTAATTATATAGGTAATTGCATTAAGAACGTACATGTCATCTTGTGGTTGCTCAAGCAAGTCAGCTCCTTCCTGTATTTCTTCTTCCTCTTCTTCTTGGCCTTCTCCTTCATCTTCTTGTTCTTCGCCATTTCCTTCTTCCTCTTCTTGCTCTTCTTCTTCCTCTTCATCCTCTTCTTGTCCTTCTTCGTCTTCTCCTGCTTCCTCTTCTTGCCCTTCTCCATCTTCTCCTCCTCCATCACCTCTACCGCCGCCACGTCCTCCTCCACCTTGGTCTCCTCCACCTCTACCTGCATGTTCGTCTCCAGCACTACTGCCCCTGCCACCTCCAGAATCATTGTCTCTGCTCCTACCGCCTCTGTCACCTCCTTCCCTTGCTTGTATTGATATGGACTACATGTGTACGGAAGAAGCAATTAGGAAATATTATTAAGACCACCTAGGAATGTATAGATCTACTAACGCCAACAATGCACTAGTAAATCAACCCATGCTCATATGTAATCCATTTCCTATGTGTTTTCATTTTCTTAACACAATATCCATGTACATATTTTAAACATTTATGTAGTTGTGATAGATTTGGTTACAAATTATTCTGTATGTTTTTCGTAATTGCTAAACGATGGAAATCAAAATTATTATCATTCTGAGCTAGTTTTTTTATATATTATTAATAACGGAAGTTGGTAGTGTAGAAGCATATACAAGGGTGGCCAGTTCAACCCAAATTACGGAACAAAATTTAGATTGTGAGGTCACTTGAAAACCATTAATAATATTCACCTCCCCCTCCCTCTCCTTTCCAATAACTCGTCCAGGGGTGACCAGTGGATCAATGGCCTCATCCATGATGGTGGCCACATTCCTGAGCTTTTCCACATGGGTTGCAGGTAATTTTCAAGCTTGTCTCCATATTAGTCCCCATCATTCTCATTGGACCCAAGATTCTTGCGGATTCTTAGCTACCTTTTTAGGTTCATAACCGATTACCATATGTGCTTACTCACTTAAGGTATCACTTGTGAAAATGTCATTTCCACTGTGTCAATGGTAATATAATTGACGTTCCTAAAAGAATACTAAATATGATTTTCCAACCCGAAAGTGGAAATATTGCCATTTATATATATTCCCATGGAAACCATTAAATTAGAAGCCTTAAATCACTGGCAGGAAGGGTATAGCTACAGTATGGGCCAGGTCCCACCCTTGAATTTTGAATGGTGACTGATTTCGTTCCTTTTGTCGGTTTGCGTGCTTCCTCGTACGCGGAAAGAGCCGTCCCTTCCACTACGTGTTTGCTTGTGACGGTCAATGGGCATGACACAAATGGGAGGCGACGATTCGGCGAGCATCTCACACGCACCGGCAGCTGGTATGTCTCATGATGTCATGCTGCCTCTATTTGTCTCCCCTCACTAGCTTCATTGTCTCTAACTGACAACCTGTCGGTCTCTCCATTGCCCCTAACAGATTGTCTAGTCACTTTCATTTAGTCTCCTATAGGTGAATGAACTAATGAAGATGTATAATCAACACATTCATGGCCATTGGAAGGCGCAGGCCGGACAAGAAGTAGTATCAATTATTTTGGTTTTGTAAGCTATATTAAGCATCTTTCAGTCCGCACAAGAAGACATTCTCTACATGATCATATTGTCTTCAGTATATTCCATACTTGTATGTTGGCATGTTATATTTTTAATGATAACAGAATGTTTGAGAGGAAAATGGCCCTCTAGGCCATTATACCGTCAAAATAATTAATCCCCCACAGGGATATTTTGGTTTCTAGTAGTATGTGATTTTGGTAATTTGGTGACAACATTGTCATTAGAACTACTGAGTTTGTCAAGTATCATTTATAGCGATTTAGGTCCCAAGGATGGATTCCAAAGCAGAGCAAAAAACCAGAGAAAAATTTCTAGCCATCCAAGACAAGGTATTGTCATAGCCAGCAGTGTTTCTACATGCCGTATATATGCTGAAGGGAACATTCTGATGGCGTAGTTTTAGTTCAAAGCAACGGCGTGTAAGGTTGGCTCTGCAGAAGTGGGTTTCCTACACTGTGTTTGATATGGCGATAAATAGGGTAGTATTGGTCAAAGCCACGGCGTGCGCAGAAGTCAGAAGCAGTTCACATGGTTTATGATCCAGAATTATTGTTTGTACGCATGGCATACTATTAGGAAAAACCACGGTGCGTGAAGAACATGTCAGAAGTAGGGGTTTCTACATGGCGCATGTTAAGCCGATGAACGCATGTAGTTATCACTGTAGCTTCTGTGCAATAAGGATGTCGGATAGGTGATAGGGTATTCTACTTGGCATATGCGTGGCACAATGTAGTATTGGTCGTCAGAGGTAAAATTTTAAAAGTAAATTTGATAATTGGAAAAAACCTACGCACCATATGAAATGGCAATGGGGGTTTGGCACACGATGTATCATCCGACGTTAATAGATTTTGTGCGCTTTTGAACACGGCTAGTCCAACGCTTTGAGTTATATATACCACCCACATTCAGCTATTTCAAGGTGTTGGAGTCCAGGAGAAGTTCATATTCAACCACAAGATATCCAAGGCACCTCAATACATAAATGTTCATTTAAAAGCAATTAGCACACTCTTAGTGATTGATTGCTGCTAGTATATGCCTAGAAAGAGATTGTTATGAGTTTTGCATTGTGCTTGGTTCTTTAAATGAACCACCCTTGTTAATTTGGTGCGCTGGCACCTTGGAATCTTGGTGACTCAACAGCAAGTCTTTGATACTCCGGCTTAGTGCAGAACGGCGGCAACAACTTTGTGCGGGGACGAGGAGACCCCTTCCAGATGGAGAAGGTGTGTAGCTAGTGAAGATGACATTAAGATATCCGGAATAGTAGGTTGATGAGAGCCTTGTCTTAGTGACTAGCTAGCTCACCACACGTGCCTTTGTGGTGAGCTCAAGGCCTTGACTAGAAAGCAACACTTGGTGATTGGAAGCAAATCCTTTTGTGAAACTCCAACATGGAGTAGGTCTGGCTCACTACCTACTGAACTATAGGAGAAAAATCTTCATGACAAGTTTGCATTCTCTTAACTCACTTCTTTACTTTTCCACATTTCAAAATTGCAACATTTGTACCTTTAGTATTGATATTATGTTTTAGTTTATGGCTTGAGCAGAATAGTGGAAACCATATTTTAATTTTTTAAAATGCTTAATTGAACCCCTCCCCCACTTAAGCACGTCACGAGTACTGATTTATTTCAATGTTAAGTTGGACCACCGTGGCCCAAAATCCTAGGTACTCCTCTGCAAACAGTTGCCTAAATGCTTGTAGAAATGTTATTGGACTATTGATTTTTTTGTATTTTCAGGTTCTAGGTTTTGTAGAATGCCTCGTGTGGATTCACATAAAGACTCCACAATAAATCTCTTATAATAAGTTGAAGTAAAATGCAGAATTATTTGATTTAGAAAATATACTGAATTATTCAAACTTGTAGCAGGGGAGCTGTATATATACCTGCTGGATGTTGATAATAAGGTAGTCCAACACGTACACGCCCTTGCACAGCCGGCCCCTGCCAACGATCCTCCCTGTCTCCTTGACCTTCACATGGCAACATGTTGGCTCTAGGACCGTAACCAGGCCATGCCTTTTGGCAAGCTGAGCCACGGAGATGATGTTCCTTTTGCTGCCCACAACGTAGTGGACGTCTGGGACGTTGTATCGCTCGGTCTTTACATACCCATTTCCAAGAATCTGCAGCTCGTTTGCCATACTGGCCGCCGGCAGATCTGCGACATCGTTGTGGAGGCCGCGTAGCAACCGCCGGTCGGAAGTATGGTGAAGGCGTGCGAAGGTGTCTAGAATCCAGTCGCTCGCTGCTCCGACATCCAAATGAGTCACCACGTAGGCACTGTCGACTATGTGGCCATCCCCAATCCTCTCGTCGGTATCAAGCTTCTCGACGAAAAACTCATCCCCCTGGAATACCACCCTCACAAAGTAATCCTCAGTAAGCTGCCTAACAGAAACAAGATTCACAGCCGAGTCAGGAGCAAATAGCACACGATCAAGCGATCCCCCAGCGCTTGCTATGAACCCGATTCCACCCACTCGAGGATACTCCATGGGCGGGTCGATATAAAGGTCGTCATGGTAGGCTTTTAGTACATCTCCATTACATGTCATGTGGTGCCGCGCGCCTGAGTCCATAAAGAATTGCTTGTTGGTGCCGTTGCGGAGTTGTTCTTCCTGTGCCAACGTCATGAAAGCATCGGCTGCCGGGTCATTACTGCTGCTGCATGCATATAGTAGAAGTTAGTATATATCTCATTTGTGTGATGAAAGTTAACTGTTCGAACGATCTTGTTGTTTCGAGATGGTAATTAACTGTTCGAGCGATCTTGTTCTTACAGTATAATAGGATTAGTTTCGGTATAGTATATTTTTAAGATTTCTTAAGGGGGACTGACGCCGATGGGGGTTTAATAACTTTCGCTGGTTTTCTGTTAATTTTGCTATTGTTGTTTAATCATATATAGTTCCGGCTAGCAGGGGGTTCTGAGACTGTTTTCGCTATTGGCTGGCCTTGCTCCTGTCTCATGGATCCGTAGGTCTTTATAATTCTCGTTCTGTAACAGAGGTGGACGCTTTAAATTTAACTTGGACGATGTAATTTTGTTGCTCTAATGGGTAATGAAATTCCGGCGTAGCCCAGATTGGTTTTTTTAATACTGATCAAACAATGGCAGCATAAAAAATATACATTAATTAGTATCGGGTGCTAAAAGATCTGATAGTAATGCCTAGTATTATAGTACCAGGTCAAAATTGGTACATCTTGGACACTCTTTCATGTAACTAAGTTCAAATTTTGAGTTTTGTCACACACAACCATTTGTGGTCTCACATACCCAAAAGAAATTTTGTCGAGAAATATACTACATATAACATGTTGAGTGAAAGTTTCAATTTTTTTGACATGATTTGCTATTTTTATAGACTAAATGAATTTTCTCAGATAAAAATATTATGATTTGTGCTGGCGGGCGCTTATGTGGCTCGCTAGCACAAATCGATCAGTGCTGGCGGTCAGTAAGCTACTGTACCCAACACTTTTTTTGCTGGCGGTGTCCAACATGCATGAACCGTGAACACAGTAAATATATGGGTGTCGCCAAAAATCGTTTTTGTACTAGTGCTCGTCAGTTTTCAATCTAGTCATAGCATCATCCACTTTGCTCACGCTACGATTACAAGGATACATTAGAGTATATGACAAGGATTCAAAAATGTTCTGATTTGTATGCACTGCATGATATTTTGCTATCTTTCTTGATAGTTTGTATGAGTTTTAGTGTCTTCAAGTTTTTTTCAAGTGGATCAATTTTTTTCTAGTATAACTAGCATATTTTCCACTAGCTTTTTTAAGATCACTAACAACACAATTCCTGACATTAGTTATATAAATATCTTAAAAACCATTAATTGGTCATGCATACAAAAAAATGTTGGGAAATGTTAGAAGTCTCGTAGTGATGGTACAATATAACTAGCTAGTTTCCATATGTATTATGTATTCTTAGAATTGTTTGAAATCCAAGCCACCGTGTACAGGCAATATAACTAGCTAGTTTCCAAATAAGAAGCAACGACATTACTCGATATACTGATCAACAACCAATTTCGCTGAGACTGTTTAATTACATACTGGTAATTAACATATATACAAATTAAATGAGAGGTGCGAGTTCATACCGCTCGAGTGGTGACATGCCAAACCAGCTATCTCTATCTTCATGCGACTCCACTTGCGGTTCTGAGCTGCTGGCACCTGGTAATTCGTCAATACTCATACCTCTGGACATGCTTGCATTTGCGACGTCCTGCATCCGTACGGATGTTTTCGGCCGTAGGATTGACAGAGCAGATCAGAAAATCAGAATTATCGATTAAATCTACCGTCTCCATTCCAAAACATAAAGTGTTGTATTTTTCAAAGTAAAACTTATCTAAATTTAACCAATGAAAAAGTGCAAATTACTCCACTCACGCCTAGACTGTTTTTTGGTTGGATTTCGAAGATAAAAGTTTGCATGTTGATGAAGAACATCATATAACACATGTAAAAATATAGATTATAAATTTGTCATCATTATACTGATAGTCTAGGGCATCTAAGTAACAAGTTAAGCAATGAGATTATAAATTTTGACTCTATATACTTGAGGGAATAATATGGACGTTTTTCAACAATCGAACTTACGAAAAAATATAGTATTAACATATACTAAATTAATGAATACTTTTGTTGTGAGAGCTATGTAATAAATGAATACATTGTCAAAACATATCTAACGATGAATTTAACAAAACTAATCTAATGTTGCAGATGCTATTTGGTGGATATATTCTTTTGGACAAGCTAGTACGTAGCTAGTGACTTTATTTAATAAGGTGCGTACCTGTACCCGTAGAGGCTGGTTATTAATGAGCAGATAGTCCAGCACATATAGTCCGTGGCGTACGCGGGCCTTGCCAACGTCCTTCCCGGAGGCTCGATCCCTCACGTAGGCACATGTTGGCTCAAAGACCGTAGTAAAACCTTGGCGAGCAAGCTGAGCGACTGAGATGACGTTCCTTGCCTGACCCTGTATGTAGTGGACGTCCGGGACCTTGAACCGGTCGGCCCGCAACATCCCGCACCCCTCAGGCGAACTCCTCACGTCGCGGATCCGGAGCAGCCGCAGGTTGAAGGTACGGTGGGTCCAAGCGCTGGTGTCCAGAGACCAGTCGTTGCTGTCCGGCCCCTCTGTCTTGGCTCCAGCTGATGCCTCCACCAGGGATGGAGGGCCTTTCGTGGTCTCGTCGTGGCCCATCCGCTACAGGATTAGTTTTTTTTTTTTCATCACAACATTTTTTTTGCAAAAAATCAGCACAGACGTTCACACGCACACACAAATATATAGTAGGAGTAATAAAAAGGTACAATAATTGGGTTGTGAAAGCATATATACGTACCACCGGCGGCGGCGTCTCAGCCCGTGGTCGTCTCATCGTGTCCTCCCCCCCTTCGTGGTCGTCTCCCTCTTTCTTGGCTTTCTTCGCTCCAGCTGCCTCCACCAATTGCTCATCTTTTTTTATTTTTTTAACGAGCTTCTTTTCCTCGTCTATTTTGGGCTCCATATCTATGAGGGTCATCTCGATGTGCTTGTTTACCCTTTCTTGCAGCGCCGGGTGCAGCCTGTCTTTGTGGTTGGTGGTGAGGATGATGATGATGCCCTCGCTGCTCCACGCGGACCACAACCCATCCACCAAGTCGAGCAGCCCTGATAGGGTTACGTGGTTGCCGCCCGCCTCATCCACCAGATCCATGGGATCAGGAAGCTTCTTGTTGCCGGACTTCTTGCGCTCTCTGGAGGTGGTGCTGAGTTGTGCGAAGCGGTGGATGTCCCTCATGACGATAATGGACCTACCCATTGTTTCAACGAAGGCCTTCCGCAGCTCGGTGTTGTTCTTGACCACCGTGAGGTCGAGGTCGTAAACGTCATAGTCCATGAAGTTGGCCACGGCCGCGATCATGGTGGATTTACCTGTTCCAGGGGGTCCGAACAACAGGTACACTCGCCTCCATGACTTGCCGATCCTGGCATAGTCCTCCTTTGCGTTTCTGAACGATGAGAGGTCTTCCATGATGGCCATCTTCTCGGCAGGGCTGTCCATGGCTAGCGTGTTGAACGTCGCCGGGTGCTCGAACGGGATGTGGCTCCAGCTACGGGTGGGGTGTTTGACCGAAACCGCTGTGCTTCCTCCACTGATGGTGTTGGTGAAGAGGCGGAGCTGACCGTGCTCGCCGACGGCACGGCGCTTTGTTTCGACGATGTGGGGCAGGTAGGAGCCCATGATGAGGTCACGGTGGCGATGGTGGAAAACAAGCTGGTACAAGGAGGAGCCCCGCACGGCGTCCTCGCCGGGAGATACTCTGGCAACGACGTTGGACGACCTGGGGTACTTCTTGGAGGCATACCACCAGACTGTGGCGCCATTATAGTTGTCGGTGACCTGGTGATCATCGATGGAGAGATGGACCTTCATTCCATTTCTACCGACCTTGGCCTTGAGCTTGCGCGCGTGGTGAGCCAAGGTTCGAGAGAGGTAGCTCTCGACGGCGACGAATAACTCGCTACGTTGTAAGTGCCCGGCGCCGTACTCGGAGATGGTGATGTGCACGTAGGGGTTGAAGTAGGCGGCGAGCCTGTTTGCCCAGTCAGTGAGGCGATGGCGGAGGAAGTTGGGGCGGACATGGTTTTGCACCATGTACCAGAGGAAGATGAAGCTGGCCAGCGCCGATCCCAATCCGACCCACATGGGGCGGACATGGTTTTGCACCATGTACCAGAGGAAGATGAAGCTGGCCAGCGCCGATCCCAATCCAACCCACATGTCCATCATCGCCGCCGTGGTTTGGCTAGGTTGCTTTGGTTGGATCTTGGATGAGGAAGCGCGAGCTCAGCCTTGGCACCACAGCTATATTAGCTCGCCATGGCTTGACGCCCTTGGAACAGGCTGATATGTCAATGTATATATATTGCTGGGTTTGCTGATACCAGAGCTCGAAGGGCAACAAGCGCCTCGCTTTCTCTGCATTTTACAAACGTTTGCCCATAAGTAAAACGCCCCCATATCATACGTATGTGCACACACTAAGGAAATACCATATAAAAAAATAATATGAAATGGTCATAATAATATAATACTGTCATTCAAAGTTTCACAAAAACTTTGAAGCAAAAGGTTTTTAGACAATATTTTACCTAAAATACCCATGTAACTATTTAGAAATTATCCACAACTGTCATTACATAAAAATAGCCTAAAACATCCCTATATCTTTATCCTTTTGAAAATCATCCAACAATGCCATTACATAAAAATTTACCTAAAATACTTCATTACTATTTAAAATTAAAAATAAAATAAAATATTTGCTTACATAAAGAAAGAGTTGACCAAAATACTCATGATTTATCTAAAAAGTATATACCTTTTTCTTTACTATGAAATTAGTCCAGTCATTAGCTATCCCATCATTATCATTGTCACTATACAAACATAAATATAAAATTCTTTTTAGCTGCTAAAACTGCCAATTTATACTGTTAAGTAAAAGTAACTCCAATCAAAGTTATTTAGTCAAAATAAAAATAAACTAAGATATACATATAGAGTATACCTATAAGAGATTGAGCAATAAAGATAATAGTAGTCTTAACAAAGAAAAATATTATGACAATGTCTGAATTATTTTGTCAACAATTTGGCTTAATGTGTAACAAATAACAAGAGGACACCGGAAAGAAAAAAAATAAGTTTAGAAAAAATAAAAAGGATGAAAAAATAGATATATATAGATATTCGAATTATATATACTAGCCGCGCAAATGCGCGGGTCATCTCTCTAGTTTACCTAACGACGCCACCACTGTGCCCCCTCCCCCAACCTCCTCCCACTGCCTATGGCCAGGCCACTGCCTTCTCGCCACCTCCAACCTTTGCGCCATGCCCCCGCCCCTCCTTCTACTACCCGCGGTCAGCAGCGAGTGCTGCCTCGCCACTCCGTCCACCCTCTGCCGCCACTAGTTGTGTCTTCACCTGAAGGAGACTAGCCGGAAGGAGACGGTCAGGGTAGCAGGCGCATAAGATGAGATCCGATACCCCGCGCGGTGCAGTGTTGATGGAGGGTGGGGGACACGGAAACAAGGTACCTTTCACTAATTCGTTCTGTTGCGTTCAGTGATTCTGTAGTGGAAAAAAAGCGACGCGTTATAGTGCGAAGGCAAATGCGCCAAGGATTCATCGCTTTCCTTGCAGCTGCGCGCTGACCCGGTGCTGAATTTGGTTTCTGTGCTAGCTCACATCGTATTTTACTCGTCTTGAGGGTTGATTTTAGCCTGGAAACCTTGCAGCTAAAGGGAGGCTGTAGCTGTGTACTTCTCTTCTCATGTGTGTTAGTGTGTATATAGATGTCTCTGCCTAGTGCAAAAACTAGAAATAATGATATTATTTGAAATTCATCCCTACTGGAGGAGAAATTGAGAATATAGTAATGTACCTATCACAACGTCTTCTTGTGCCAAGTTTTAACTAATGTTAAGGTTATTTTCTGAACATGAAATTCAATGGAGTTAGTAGCATGTTACTTTCGGAAGAGGCTCAATAATTCTTCCCTTTGTTTGATTTGACAGGTTTTAGAAAATTTGCAACTTGCAACCTTGCATAAACAAGGATGGGATTAGGGAGGGGTAGGTGGAACACTCGGTGGTAGCCATTCGTTGGATTTTAACCAATCTTGGTTTGACATTTACTCATACGATCGTAATCTCATTATTTTGATTGCGCAAGTGTTGAAAGGATTGTGACTTTTGCGATACTGGTGGTCGTCTGAACCCAAACATGTAATTCAGTGCTACAAAGTATTCACAGCAGGTGCATGTACACAGCTAAACCATGCCATCTTTTAAAAGCAAACTCCTTTTGGTTGCACTTGCTTATTATTAGCTTACAGTTGTTTTAAGACGTTACGACAACGAGCTGTTGGTTTTTCACCCTCAAGGCCATATTTTATCTTCACCAATATAACCGGGTGTTTCTCATCAGACTCTAGGCCATGTGCGTCTCATGCAGCCGTGGAGATTGTGAAGTTCAGTTTTTTGCTTCCGTGATCCATAGGGCTGGATGCATCTTGAACCGGCATCTGTATCAGTATTACAGTTTTTTTGGTTTGTCTTCGATCAAACATTTTTTCTTTGACCAATATTATATAAAAGGTAAATCATATCAAATAGAAAGAGTTGCATATTATGACAGTTGGTATGGTTGTGACTATCAGCTGCTTAAGTAAAGTTGAAAACACGGGACCACTAATATAAACTTTGGTGCTAGAAAACAGTTGCCATCCTAATTAAGCCCAACTTGGAGGAATCTTGGTGCCGTCGTGCTTACCAAGTTGGAGTAGACAAGAGAAGGCATCAGGTGAAGACAGGAGAAAACGTCAGGTTGGATGACTAGTCAGTAGGCATTTGTGACGAAATTTGATTGACCGGCAGATTCATAATTGACCAGAGCGTGGACGTAATAATAATTTGAGCTCAGTGATATAAGCTGGTGGTTTATGAGTGCCATATTGCTAATGCGTGTGAACGCACGCCTGCATATATTACTTTCGGAAAAGATCGAGAAAAGTCAAAAGGAAGATATGCATGGAAGATGAGATGTGAACATCTTTGCTACTTTTCTGCAGTTCCTCATCTTCAGTGCGGTTCGGCGTAAGCACAAGTTGATACTATTTCTTTTCAAGAATTCAAGGCGGTATTGGTAGCTAAGCGCATGGTACGTGTTGGTAATTAAATTATAGTAGCCAAGCGCACGGATCGTCTTCTTATGTAAAGGTTGGGTTGGACCGTTGGAGGGGCGCTGGCCACTGCACCCGCATTGCAAGCTGGGCTGACTATGGGTGGAAACTATGGGAGGTTACTCCAGAGTCCAGAACCAACGCTCTTGCTTGGGGGAAACTATGGGTGGTTCTGTAGCCTGAGCTACATACTCATTTTTCACAATAGTTTATTTTCTTGAAGCTGAAGTGATTCCAATAAGAGGAGGAATACAGAGGAGGCTTCAGTAAGAATTGCTCTACGGGCTTACAAAACTTTTTGTGCGAGGACATAGACACTAGTTGAACCATAGATTCATATCTAGATAGTATGATCTAATTATGTTTTGTGCAAATCAGTAGAAGCCATATGTCAAGATTTTTAGTTGGCCTAATCCATGCCTTCTATCTCTTATAGTATACGAGCACGGGTTCCTTTCACTTGATGGAGCAAAGCATAAAGCTAGCAACAAATTTTTTCCAAGCCTTGTGGCAAAGACCAGTCACAGCAGCTCAGGAATGAGCTTGGAACTCGATGGAAAACGTTTTCATGGCCCCACGAGAGGGCTGTCACCATGTGGAGTGATTCGCCGCCGCCTGGGTGTCATTTACCTAACGACGCCACCACTGTGCCCCCTCCCCTGACCTCCTCCCACTGCCTATGGCCAGGCCACTGCCTTCTCGCCACCCCCAACCTTTGCGCCATGCCCCCGCCCCTCCTTCTACTACCCGCGGTCAGCAGCGAGTGCTGCCTCGCCACTCCGTCCACCCTCTGCCGCCACTAGTTGTGTCTTCACCTCGCCCCGCACCCCAGCACAACCCATTGGATGTGCAGCACCACCCGACCGGCGGTGGCATGTTGCCTCAATTGCCTCGCCGCCTACAACCCGCGGCCACGGTCTGGCTTTCCGCTGGTGAACTTGTCGGTCCGGTGGTGATGGAGGATTTGGAGGCACTGCAAACTAATTTAATTACTAACCCTGCTAGCTTGAGGCTTTGTTTTTTACTCCCCCTTAAAACATACAAATGATGTTAAACTACTAGCTACCTAGGAGGATGAAACTGAAGTGTATATTAGTTGACTTTTTTATTTTTATCTCTATGTAATCAGCAAGCTTTTGGTGGCCTAAATACTCCATAAATATATCCCGCATGAATCTTATATCTCAAATCACCATCCATCCCTGGATAGCTACCAGATACCAGCTAGGATTCATCTGCAAGTTGCCTTTTATCCTTGTACACAAAGAAAAAATAACTTACGGACATACTGAAGCACAAAGCAAAGCATCATGATAGGATATAATAATCGTCTTCACTCACTGTACGATAATGATTACTCGATCCTAGTTACCAACAGAAGAGATGAAATTAGCTATAGTTTGTTCGTATCAAAGAGAGAATAGGAAGTTCTGATACCTACGATTGCACCAGATAAGGACGACCCAAGCTTTCTGCTCCCGGTGATGTTTACCTCGAGAGCCCACGAACTTTGCTAACTAGCTAGTAGAACTAGTAGTTAGCAAAACGGGTCTGCTGGAAGCTTTAAATGCGAGAGCCTCATTGTCTGACGTATTAAATCAGTAGTTAATAGGTAATAGGTAAGACTAAAGTTTAGCGACCAAGTCTAACATGACTAGTACAATTTTTCCATGCCCTCTTACAAAGAATAAATGGTCCAAAATTAGTTAGGTCGTTTTCCTTAACAAATTTTTTTAAGAAGGATTATATTATGGAGACTAGTTGTTGATGATGATGCTTGTCCGCGAAGCCTAGATGTTCAGCTTACTCGAAGCTCATCAAGACACGAAACTCCATTATAGAGGAAAAAGACACGGAACACGTAAGCGGGTGACGCATTTGATGAAATCGAAGTCAAGTCAATGTTAAAAATCCTCGATCAGCTTTGTTCTTTCGGGGAGGCATTAGGGCCCGACAAATAGCCTGTCACTCATTAGCTCCCTTGACTGGATGGCAACTCGGCTCGGTCGTTTTATTTTTCTATTGAGTCGAGCTAATAATTTAGCTCGTTACTATAATGAGTGAGTTTGAGTTGGGTCACGAGCTCAACGAGCCAAAGGATATCTCGAGTTGGCTCACGAGCTCAATGAGCCAAGGGATATTAGCACTGAGTATGCCACACAGAGCAGGCCAACATAGCCCAGCACTACTAGAAAACCCTCCATCGGTCACACCCTTTGGTACCTGTTTTTTAAGACCTGGTACCAAAAGGGTCATTGGTACCGGGTCTAAATTTGGTAGCCCCCGAGGACCCTTTAGTATCGGGTCATAACATCACCCTTTACCAAAAGTCACCCTTTGGTGCCGGTTGATGTTACGACCCGGTACTAAAGACGCTGCATCCTTTGGTACCGGGTCGTGGTACCACCCGGTACCAAAGGAGACCGGTGTCCCTCTCTCTCCCTTATCTTCCTCTCTCTCTCTCTCTCTCCCCCTCATCTTGTCTCCAGACTCCACTTCCCCTCTTCTTCCCTCTCTCCCTTATCTTCTCCACAACAGGCGTGGGGAGCGGGGAGCTGGCCGCGCGGGTCCTCGAGGAGCGGGCACGGGGAATCCCGCCTCTGCATCCGTCGCGAAGAACGCCGCCGCAATCCCACGCCTCCCCGTGCGCGATCAGGCGGCAGCTCGCGTCCTTCGTGCTCCACTGCTCCAGGTCCTACGCCTCCCCACTCCTCGAGCCCAAGAATCTGCCTGCCGATGAGTTCCCGGCCGTGCCGGCGTCGCCGGTGTCGCCGCAGCTGGACGCCGCCCCAAAGCTCGGCATATACAACAAGTTCATCCGGGGCCTCTGCGGCGACCCACAGACCAAGCAGCTCAGGCCGGCGGGTGGGCCTTGCGACCAAGCAGCTCAGGCCGGCGGGTGGGCCTTGCGACCGGCACCGCCACCGGGCCTACAGGCGGGCAAGCAGGCCTCCCGGCCGAACGGACGAATGAAGCAGTGGTGAGCTCGTGGAATCTTGAATGTGTTGATTGATTTCAGAATTGTGAATGTGTATATTGATTCAAGAGATTGATTTGTGAGTTGTGAATGTGTTGATTCATGCCATGAATGTGTGATGATTCTAGAGTTGTGAGATGAATGTGTGTTGATTCATTCCAGAGTAGTGACGATTCTAGAGTTGTGAGATGAATGTCTGTTGATTCAAGAATGGAAGTTGAATCCAAGTGAAAATTGGTTTGGATTGAAGAAGCGGAACGGAATTGGCACGGGGAAAGTTTTGGTGGAGCTGGAATTTTTTTTATTTTATGAAAATCGCATTGGTACCGGGTGGTAAGCATCCGAGACCAATGACTCAAAGTCATTAGTACCGGATGCTCGGTACCGGTTCTATAACCGGTACCGATGAGGGTTCTCACCCGGTACCAATACAAGGTTCTCCAGTAGTGCAGCCACTCCAATAAGCTTAACCCTAGCACACTAACACCCCCTCCAACCCTCCTCTTACATCTTAGTTCCCTCGGGGGAATCTTATATATCTTTCGCAAGGTTGTTTAATTTTTTATAAAACTTTGAGCATTCAAAATCTGTGCTAAAGCAGAAGAGAGAAGTATATGTACTACCATGAAATTTTAAGTCAAGTCTCGCTGATTGTTGAGTTAGATAAAAGAAATTGTTGAGGCACGACCTTGGTCTGGTGGAGGAAGAAGTATGTATGTATCGTACCCTGATCCCATTCATGTAGGTTAGCCTATCTGAAATGTTAAATCACTATTTGCATATTGTTGAATCAATCATCTGATAATGTTAAAAACATGCAAATTAGTACCCAGTAATAATGCTTCTATGGCTTTAGTACCTAGTGGTAACACTACCCTGTATTAAAAAAACACCCTCCTGGTACTAAAGAGTACTCCACGGTTAATTCAAAAGTAAAGCACTTGAAATTTGCTCAGGTGTGACGTACTCCCTCTGTCTCAGGATATATGGCGCGGTCAAACTTGGTACGGACTTCAATAATAACATTAGACTCTTAAGACGTAGTCGTATGAAACTACTTTTAAATATGAATACAATGATATCATTGTTGTAAGACAAAGTTTTTATTATACAAGATTAATCGTAAGTCAAAGTTTTCAAAGTTTGAATCTTGAATTACTTGCGTGCCTTATATCCTGAGACGGTGGGAGTATAGGTGAGATGGTAATGAAGTAATACGTGAGGCGAGAGGTCTCGGATTTGAACCCAAGCTATGCCCAACCCCTGTACAAACAGGTTTTGGAACCTATACAAAGCCTATTCTCCGGTTGTGTTTGTTACAGCGACTCTTTGGTCAGTATAAAGAATGGAGGCAGGAAGGTGTCGCGCTCTCAAAATGAACTTAAATTTTGATGATGTTACCAACTTACCGATGATCCTATATTATTGCTAATGCAAAGCACAACTTGGTGTTATGTTGAGCCTACCTATCAAACCCTACACTACGGGAAATAGCTCCTTTGCCGTGTGCCAGAGACACACGGCAAAGGAGATTTGACCCACGGCAAAGGCTTTGCCGTGGGCAGTCCACGGCAAAGGCCACACGGCAAAACTTGGCCGGTAAAGAGGGCCTTTACGGTGGGCCTATCCTCGGGCACTCGGCAAAGGCTTTGCCGAGTGCTAAAATGCACTCGGCAAAGTTTATTCTTTCTGCGCACAAAAAAACTAAAAATAATAGCAAAAAAATTTTATTCCAATGTAGCAAGTCGCGCCATTTTTCACGGAAAATTCGCGCGCTATGCGTTTGGCAGGACTCGAACCTGCGACCTCCCCCTCGCGCGTGACCTCCTCTACCACTGTACCACACTCTCACCTATGACTAGATGCCGTTCTGATTCCTACCATATTATACTAAATCGAGTGTAAATTGCTTGTTTGAGGCCCTAAATGATTTCAAATTAAAAAGTTGTCAACTACAAAGTTTCATAACTTTTTAAAATCTACAAGTCTCATTTTGGTAGTTTCTCCATCCGAGGTCGTTATACAAAATTTGAATTTCAAATTTGAGAACATTCAAACTTAGTTATCGTTGACAAGATGATTTCAAATGAAAAAGTTATCAACTACAAAGTTTCATAACTTATTTTGATCTACAACTCTCATTTTGACTGTTTTTTCATCCGAGGTCGTTTGAAAAAACTCAAATTTCAAATTTTGAGAACTACAAACATACTTTTCCTTAGCAAAACAAATTCAAATTAAAAAGAGTTCAACTACAATGTTGTATAACTTCTGAAGATGTACAACTTTCATATATGTCATTTGTTCATCCAACGTAGTGAGAGTAACATTATTCACAAATCTTATAGATCTCTCTTCTAGTTTCACGAAACTCTATGAGAGATATAGATTTTGTGAACAACGTTCATATGAATTTGTCGAACAAAGAAATGACCGAGCTAAAAGTTGTACATCTTGAGAAGTTATACAACTTTGTAGTTCAAAACTGTTCAATTTGAATTGACTTACTACTTCAAAATGCATCTTTCCCGAGTGTCAAAAAAAATACACTCGGCAAACATTTCTTTGCCAAGAGCAAAAAAAAACACTCGGCAAAGATTTTTTTGCCGAGTGTATTTTTTGACACTCGGCAAAGATTTTCTTTGCCGAGTGTATTTTAAAAAACACTCGGCAAAGATTTCTTTGCCGAGTGTCCAAAAAATTACACTGGCAAAGACCTTGACACTCGGCAAAGATGGGATTTCCCGTAGTGCTAGTAACCTGCAATTGGTTGGTACCTGTTGTGAATAGATGTCTCTTCATAGAGACACCTCCTCAAGATGATCTCATCCAACCAATCAAGGCATGCACTAGATAGTTGTCGACACATCCAAGGGGTATGTCTCTTGGTGAATAGACACATTGGAAAGACACCCATTCAGAAGGGGAACCTCCTGAATGGATAGACACATTTCCAATGTGTCCCCTCAACATGTATATATATGTAATCAAACACTTGAATCAATACAATCATTCATTCACTCTTGTCATTTGTCTCTCGCTGTCTCTCGAGTACATTTACACTTAACACGTTATCGGCACTTTGCTCTACAATTTGAGAGATGGAAAGAGATGGCGTCCAAATGATGATGCTCATGCAAGGAGAAGGACAGAGGCTCTATGGCATCCAGGAATGGAAGACGAATGACGTCGGTGACGTATTGACTGACACGCACGGCAATGTTCGTGTTCTTCCACTTCACCATGTCTCTGATTGTTGGTGGTGCATCCATCGGAAGGAGACATCAGCATTTCAGCAGATAAGTAACAGAATCAGATTTTCAACTAGAAAATCTGTTATTACTTTTCGATCGACTGGTCGTGGATCGGCAAGCGATGGTGGTGCGGCGACGTAATGTCAAACGATTGCAATTCGTGGTGGCATACTGGCATTGATGCGCCCGCAACTGCGTCGCATGAGTATGTCTCGCGGCGGCACTGATGCGCCCGCGGCTGCATGGGCTTCTGCTCAAATAGAAGCCCCGACCGCACCTACGGGACCGGCATTAGGCGACGGCGGCTGCGTCCCCGCCCCCGCACCCAACAGTCGCGGACGGCGGCATCGGCCACGCGGGCTGCTACGGGCGGCATGCACGGACAGTGACCACGCCAAAGCCTGGAGCGGTTCCGGTGCACGGCCCACCAGGGCCGAGGCGACGCCGCGGCTCTCGGGCTGCAGAGCAGGCGCGGGGCGACGTGCGGCGGCGGCTGCGGTCTGCGGGTAGCGGTTGCTACGCGTGTGGCTTGGCCAACCGCCTCAGCGGTTTTTGCCTCGCCTCGAGCAGGCCTGCGACACACGCAGCCAGCGCCTAGGCGAACGTGGGTGACGGCCCAGGCGGGCGCTGATACGCAGCCCAGCCGGGCGCTGGCTACCGGCACAGATGAGCGCCGCCGATTGGGCCAACCTGGCGCCGCCGATTGGGCCAACCTGGCGCCGCCGGGTGGCCCAAGCTGTGCACTGCCGATTTTTTACATTTCAATGCCATTGATGTCTAGAATAACTGCTAAGTTCAGCCTT
Organism: Alloteropsis semialata; assembly: GCA_004135705.1. Taxonomy (NCBI): domain Eukaryota; kingdom Viridiplantae; phylum Streptophyta; class Magnoliopsida; order Poales; family Poaceae; genus Alloteropsis; species Alloteropsis semialata. The sequence goes on from CM014277.1 coordinate 77,702,519, forward strand.
GTTAATTTGGCAATTTACTTCATAAATTGCATTTTAACATGTGAAATTCTTTTAATTAAGTATCACTTAATTAATGGAGGATTCTAGTGCAAAATAATGCATACATATCTTGGAAAGAATTTGGGATAGAGCACAAGGTGATGGAGGCTTAGATATTTGCTGCAATATTTTCACTATGAAAATATTTGCCTAGAGACCATGTCTATTGCAGCGATATATTCGCCCATCACTGAACGGTCCACATCTTATCATGATTACCTACATGTGTTCTCCTAAGTAAATATTTTGGATATTTGATTTTGATCTACACCTTAACAGTGATTACCAATTTTATTTTTGAAATTTGGTCAAGCACAGGGTAGTGGAGACCTAGGCATTGGCTGCGGTATATTCATTTTGAATATATTAGCCCTGAGGCCATACTTTTAGGCAGCAAGATTCTTGCCCGCTACTGGAAGATCTACTCCATTGTTTTATTACATGGAGATTATCTACATTGTGTCCGCCAATTTTTCAAAAACAAAAATTACTCAGTTATGAGGTACACCTTTTGTGATACCTCCATTTTTTCAACATAAAAAGATATGATGTTTCATATTTTGCATAAATGTTACAACATCACCATTGTGGTTCTTAATTTACCTAGTGTAAAGGAACCAGTGGTTATGCCATGTTAGAGATAATTATTTTAATAGAGTTCGATGAACTCACCTTGATGGGCTTAATTATCTTACATGTGCATTAAACATCAAAATCACTTTTGCATGTCGTGGACTCCTAAAAGGTGATTAGTGAACCCCAAAATGGGGATCCACCTCTTCATTAAGAAGTGTGATGCTCTCTTTCTATTATGGTTCCACATCCATGAGTATCTATTGGAGAGAACCCATGTATTTTGTGGCTTGCTTTCCAAGCATGCAATGAATATCAAAGGAAATCATATGGCCTAATGCTATATGAGTGGAACCATGTATGTCTCCAGAATTTATAAACTGTTGCAGACTACAACCTTATTGATATTCATAATATTTGCTCGAAGTTGACATTTTGCAAATTGCCAGCATTATTCTCTATTGGTCCAAACATATGATGAATAGTATGATGAACTTATTTTGAAGAATCATCGTCAATGCCTAATTGTGTGGCACCTCTCCTGAGGTTCATAGTGTTTAGAATAATGTTGAGAATAATAAGAGGATTAATTGATATATGTCCCTCTAAATTTAATGCCCCTGGCTGGTAAATTCAAATAAAATTATAAGCAAATGTCAAATGAGCATAAGAAAGAGAAGGGCAATGCTAAACTCAAGAATAACAACTTAATTGTTATAAATGTGGTTTCAACATGCATTTTTTACATGTTGTCATATGCCCAATCACCTAGTCATGTACAAAAAAGTCTCTAAAGGGATGCAAAGTCCTCTTCAGAGCTAAGATATGAAACACTCTTCAATCTTACATCCTAGACAATGCCAGCGGTTGGTTGTTTACTAGTGGCTCCTATTGAACCACATAACTACCTTCTCTTTCCAAGAGGACCCTGCAGTATTGGATGACATGCTCACTAAGTACTGTTCCATTGATCCACTTGCAGATTTTAAATAATCTTAGTGTTTGATCCACTTGGAGATTCAACATAATCTCAGTGTTTGAAGCAGTAATTGATGTTCCATTTGATGATATGTAATGTGTGCAACATCCTATGATTGGAGTTGTACAAATCTTGTTGATGACTATGAGTTCTACAAACTTGGTATGAACCTCATGAGTTTAAGTCATACAAGCCCATATGCGTTGGAATATCATACCTCTGTATTGAATATTCAATGCTGTATTTCTATATAGTAGATAAGAATTTTGTTACATTCTTGTCCTATATAGTATGTATGGGAATTATTCCAATTGAAAAAAAATGTGCCTTGTGGGAGTTGCACCACAATCTCTATAATTAGGGAAACGAAATATTCTCAATTCCTTTGAAAAGAGGAGGAAATGTTTTGACAATCGCTCCATGCGATGTGATGATAGTTTGGTCTGGTCGCGCCACTATCATGCTTCCTATGGGTACTAGAGTTATTAAAGATATTTGATTATGTCCTAATTTGACTCGTATCTTACCAAATTGTAGAGATATCCGTACGAGTCTACATCATATGTGGTAACACAAGATTACAACAACGGATATGGCATATGAACTTATGAATAAAAACTTCTCTTGGATTGTATTATAAATCTTCCCATACAACAAGTTGTATTTGATATAATTTTTCATACTTTTGATGCATACCATGCTTGGTATGATCGACATATCCCAATAGTGGGATGAAATGAAAAATTATAGGCAATCCTATTGGTCATGGTTTTCCCATATTCTAGATACTCTACAAGTATCATTGAGAACTAGATTTTAAGTCCCTCTTATCTTAAAATTTGATCTGAATGTCTTAAGTTCCTTGAACTCTTTCAAGAGAATAAGTGTGGTCCAATATAAATATCATATAGACATTTAAGGCATTTCATGGTTCTATGGTGCATCTATATGATGAGCTCCAGTGTGTCGTACTGACTACACGAAACCATGAATTAATAATGGCTCCATTTGAGCACATTAGCTACATACTGCTGAATTTTCCTAATGTGCCTATAATAATGATTGTATGGCATATGAATTCAGGATTATATCCTCACTGGATATGACAAACCTTCGAATTAGACAATCAGTATCATCACATGGCCTAACAGGTGGTATCAGAGCCGATGGTCAGAAACCTGGAACATCTCCGGGGTCACATGGTGACCAGGAGCCCGTGAACGTCTCCGGAAGGTCACACGGGGTGCGTGTGACTGGAGAGTTGAGCTCGAGGGCCTGGGATAACGTCTTCCGGGAGATCACATGTGGTGTGTGATGGAAGAGTTGGGTCCGATGTGTGACGGGGGAGATTGTTAGGTTTAGTCCCACATTGAAAGTTGATAGTGGGGGAGCGCAACATATAAGGAGGGGCAGTCCTCACCTATCAGACTAGTCTTTTAGGTTGAGCTAGGCCTGAGGCCTTGTTGTTGTCGGCTCTAGTGGACCTAGGCTTGATGGGGCGCCGGCCTGTGGGGATAGCGAGCTGGGCTGGATTCCACTGCAGTGAATTGCAATTTCCCAACTCTATGTTGGAGTCAGGTAGTTTTACACGCTTCTGACTTATGATTAACTGCATTTATGAATTCCCACTCCAAAAAACCATGGATTAGAGCTCGGAGTTTTGAAAACAGTGTCTCACTGATTTGGCAATATGAACTACTTATGGACATCATATGTTGGGGCTTCCCTTATTGACCTCTCAATTCTAGCCTGCAACTGCGAGAAAAGTTGTAAACTCTGTGGAATACAGGGACTTAATAAGACGTACTTCCCCTGTGGCCGAACCATTGTCTGACGTGTAGTGTAGCTGAGGATTCGATGCATGATTGTTAGGTTTCCTCGATTACTGGAGGAAAGAGAATAAATAGAACTCCAATCTTGCATCGATGCAAAGCTAATAAACAACAAAGTAAAAGTAGAACAGAGCACAACAGCTTCCTGCTAGCAATCAGCACTAAAGACATGCCTTTTCTAAATTGATATAGTGGGCCATGTACCAATGCAACCGCTGGAGGAAAAATTCTCAAAATGAATCCTCAACATACGTATGCCTTTTTTTTTTATTTCTATGCATCGGTTCAGCACTGTTGAAGCCCTTAACTTAGGCCCCTAAAGCTCCCTTGCCGGAATCCTAGCTAGTAAGCTGGCCATGCTTGGCTGCACGATCTACTCTCAAGCTCCATATCATGCCCTTGGGACTCGGAGAAATAAAAGAAGAGGGAAAAGAAACACGAAAAAGCTGAGGCACTTACAGGCAGATTTCACGTCAAAAGAAAATACTCCCTTCATATCATAATATTTGACGTTACTTAGTTCACTTTTGAACTAACTAGCGTCGTCAATTAAAACGATATGGAGGTAGTAGTTGCTAAGATTTTAGCAGGGACTGCTGCTGAAGTCGGATACCGAATTTGAGACCTCCAGAAGCAGGGTAGCTTCTACTAGAAAAACAGGCCCCGGTATAAGGATCAGGCTATTGTCGGAGATGGTCTGCTCCAATATCTTTATACTAGGATTGTGAAATGATATTGGAGCCTACATTAGAATAAACCTACATTTCTATCTACATTTCTATCTAGCCTAGTACTAAACCTACATTTCTATCTACATTAGAATAAACGTACATGGTGCTACTTGCTTCAAGGGAGCTTTGTGCCAGTGATGGATATATGTTTGCAAGGCAGCCTTATAAATAGGAAAGCCCTATGGCCGAACCACCAATTATTGGTACGGTGCTAGTTAATGGTTACAGACCGAACATCTCTATAAAGTCGACGTCCCCTTTAAAATAAAAAATACAGCTGGGGGTCCCGCATACCATCTTGATAAGAAAAAGAATATGCACTAGTCATCTTGCATTGTTAGTCAGTGATCCTTCACCTTACCGTTCGTATAAACTCTAACACTGTCACCTAGATTAGATTCTTACTCCTCCCAAATTCTCACTTGACAAATGTGCTCGCATTTTTTTATTGATTCTATGAATCTCTACTCCTATAAAAAATTTTTTGTCGTCGTTTCCTGTCCATCGTAGGTCCTTTTCTCTACTCTCTATTCCTATATCTCTACTTCTATAAAGAAGTTTTTGTCGTCGTTCCTGTCCGTCGTAGCTCCTTTTCGACCTACGACGTTTCCTCCTACGCGCGAGCGCTTCCACCTACGCGGTTTCCTCCGACGCCTGAGTGAATCCCGGTTTTTCTCCTCGCGTGATCTCCTCGCGTGCGCGTCATCAGCGCCCATCTCCGCGCGGACGAGAGCCCGCGCCTTCCTTCCTCCTCTGGTCGTCCTCCTCTATCGTCCTCCTCTATCGACCTCGCGGTTTCCGTCCGACACCGAGCGCCCCTCCCCTTTGATGTTTTTTCGCCGACATGTTGGTCCGCAGGATCGAGCGGTCACATAGCCTTACCCCAAACCCTACCCGCTCGCATCGCCGCCGCCACTTGCATCGCCGCCTGCTTGCGCGGCCGACCCGAGCTCCCATAGCCACCCCTGTCTCCGGCGTCTTGCTTGCGCCTCCTCGCCACGCCGCCGCCAATGTCGCCGCAGGGGCGGGGGCGGCCCGACGCCGGTGGTGGAGGTACGCGGGGAGGCGTCGGCGAGGTGGAGGTTGAGGGCACGGATCAGGTCGACGGCGGCGGAGCGTGGGAACCGCGGGGCCAGGTGCAGCGGCGCGGAGGAGGGGAGGCGGAGGACTCGTCGTCGTCTCGAAAGGTGCGAGCGTGAACCCCCCCCCTGCTATCTCTATTTTCCCTCTCTCTTACCTACATCCGGTTGCGTGCGTGCGTTCTGTGGCAGGGGAAGGAGAGGGAGGAGGACGGCGCCGGCGAGAGCCGCCGGGAGGAGGTGGTTGAGGTGACGGGGGGAGAAGTGGACATGGGCGACCTCTACGGCGCGGCAGCGGGATGGGTAGAGGCTCGGACCAGCTGCCCGCACCTCGGCACCTTGCCGCCCGCAGGCGCCGACGACCTCGCGCGCGTGCCCCCGCCCGACTCTCCGTGCTCCAGGTTTGGGTCACCTCCCTCCTGCTCGAGTTCTCTGCAGATCCTTTGGAATCCCCACGGTTCCAATTTCGTGAGCAACAGTGAGATGAGTTGGTTTATAATAAGTAGAGGAACAATGGTTCAGGACAGTGACTAAAAATGTTCGGGGTTAAGCTAATTACAAGTTTAGAACCTATCGATTGTTTCTTTGGTTGGACGAAACGAATTGACTTTATGTTATCAACTGCAACAAAGCATAGCTGAATTGTGTCTTAAAATAAATCGCTAGCCAATGTTGATCCGTGACAATGCTGTTGATCAGTGATTCACTGGGACTGCTCAGACTGGTGTTGATTGCACTGGTCTCGGTCTGATAACAGAAAGGCTTAGCCTCTACGATGTAAGTCTTGCAATGCTTCCAACAATGGAATCTGCATTTAGATGCTACCTTCTCGGAAACACCTAGAATTGCAAGATCTGGTAACAGAAAGGCTTAGCATCTGCTGCGTCAGTTTTGGTTGTTCTTGTACTGATTACTCGTCGTGCTTCCCTGCCCACTCCATGGTCGATTACTGTCTGGGAGTTTGAGATGAAGAATCTTTCCTTCTTTAATTTGAGTTCCAGTTGAAGAATTTGTTTTCATTCCATTATTTTGCACTGAATATCACCATCTTGATGTCTTTGCAAAAAAAACATTATATCTTTGATCCTACCTACTCTTGTCTAACAATCTTCATAATGTAATATAACATCCAAGGCACCAATTATGGGAGATGGTTAAGTTCGTCGATTTTGAAGATACTTCTTTTTTTATCATTACTACAATTTGGTTGAAGTGAGATCGACCTGAAGTTTTTTTTCCTAATTTGAAAATCTGAAACCTCTTTTGAGATGATGATGCACACTTGTCATTGTATATGATTCATGAAAAAAATTAGATTACGTATGGCAGTGCGAGGATATATATCTCATATTCACTTAAGTGTAATTTACATTGTCCTGCATCATATAGGAAGGGAAACCATTCTTTCCTTGTGGTCAATTTCTTCTTTTTTTGCACATCTCAAACTGACTATTATCTCTGCACCATGAAAGTATGTTTGGTTCATAGCTTTTCAATGCTTCACATGATCATTTTCTACAGTATCTTGCATTCAGCTTCATCAACTGTTTTTCTGTCAGAAACAATTTCTTTCTGGAATTATTATGTAGCATTGTTGATTTCTAGCCTGACACAATGAAATCTTCTCTGGCAGGACCCATCCTCCTTGAATTCATGCTGCTTATCCAATCCATGTAAGTCTCATTCTGTCATTGTATACCTGTTATGAGAAAACCGCTCTGAGATTTTGTGTAAGACTTTTGGTGGCTAGATTTGGCCCATTTGCTTCCGAGAGGGTAATCTTGCACATAATTGTAAACTTAAGTGGGTCATAGTTCTTTTGTTTATAACATATGCTAAAAATTTGGTGCATTATGTAGATAATATCTTAATGTATTGTTAGATCTGCATCAACCAATTTAGACAAGGGGTGTACTGATCTGGATCATATTTGTAATAATATATATCATATTTCGTGATCGATGTATTGTCATCTAAAGTAAATGTGTGCAGGATGGTCAATCTATTTTGAATTATTGATGAGTTGTTTGAAACTTTGAATCATATATAGTATCCAACCCATTCATATTATTGTGTATTCGCTTGAATTATAAAATATACACGTGTCTATGCGTGTACTGTCACACATATTTGGTAACCTAAATAAGCATAGTTTTTTATCGCGTCAATTTTACCGCTTCTATAATTATGTTTCCTTTTCGCCGTCAATTCATCCAATTGACGTGGTTCAAATCTATCATTGTATTTCATCGCCTTTTCCTATAAACCCTGATCACCACATCAGCCTCCAAGCCACAGGCCACACGGCCAGACGCAAGTCGATGTTATAATATATGATTAAGTGCTTGTGGATGAGCAGGGATCCATGGAACAGGATGGCAAAACCAATCTCATACCTGCAGACGTCGTCCCTATTCCTCGAGGAGTCCTTTGACATAAATATGTTGTATTGAATTGAAGAATCACTTGATGTCAAAGGTTCATCTGACATTGAAACAACTCGTACCCAGGAAATAATTAGGACGCCTAATGATAATGCAGAACAAAGGTAATAATGGACTGTTCACAGCCCGGTCATTTCATTATATAATTTCAGCTGGACATATATGACCAATTTCCTTTTCTCTGTCAGGCCATCTGATGAATTGGCTCACCAGGACGTGGCCACTGATAAACCCGAGGTGCAAAATGAGAGTCCAACCAGATCACCACATGACAGTAAAACACACGAAAAATTAGACATGGGTAGTGGTTCGGGCGGTCAAAAGAAACCAAAAAAGAATCAGAACAAGGTGCAGCCTGAAGGTAGTGGATGTTTTTTGATATGTTGTTTAGGTCCTTTTCAAAGTTTAAACCTTAATATTAATATGCGGTAATGTCCATGTCAAAAACAGATTATGCTTGTACCAGCACTGATCTAGAAAATAGAGTTCATTGAACTATTACTACTTTAAGTTTTGTTTGAACTATTTTAAATAACCAGTTATTTGTTTGAATTGTATTATATACATTTCGTTCATAACATTTTGTGTTTGTTTCAATTATAAAATATGAATGTATCCTTCCTATCTTGCCATGTATATTTGGTGCTCAAGGTAAACATGATTTTTCCTTTATTAAATTTTAGCACTTTTAATTTTTTGTATTTGTCCCGTAGCAACGCACGGGCACGATCCTAGTTATACATAAGATTTAACTCACACATCCAACACGACAACATGATTGCTCACAATACTTAGAGCATCTCCAGGAGATTACCGATCCCTCTCTTACCAATAGTGTTTTTTTTTTTGCGTTTTTGGTAACTTTCTGTAGCAGGTTACCAAAACACCATTGATGATGGACAGGGTAGTAAGGTGAATCCCTTTCATTTGGGTAAGAGGGAGGTATACTTTGTTAATAGGGATCACAGATTGCTAATCTGTTGAAGCACTTTCATCACCAAAAGTTTTTGATATTGGGGAGAAGGATAAGTACTCTGTTGGAGATGCTCTTAGCTAAGATTCTAGAGCTTTAACAGTGAAAAATGTCTTTGCTGTGTAACTTGTTCGAAGCAAGCCGCGCAGGTTAAACAGACACATGCATGCCATGCGGCTTCCAAGCTGGGCTCTTTGGGACACTATCACCTACACGGCTGTGTGACTAGCCGTGTGAGTTTAATCACCTATTTAATGACCGTTTGATCTGTTTAAATAACTGCTGTCGGATACCAATATTAGGGGTATCCAAAGGCAGCGATTAAAAGTAACCTACAACTTGATGTACACCTCCTATGTGCGATTAGCGAAGAGCTAATAACCTCCTGGTAGCTTTCTTTGGGTGCATGTAACAGGTTCGCGGCATTTCTGTCTTTATTTTTGTGAAGGAAAACGGCCAGAATGCAAATGGCATGCTACCCAGCATGCAAGCCCGAGTGCTTTTGCATGCAAGCCCGAGTGCTTGTGCATGCATGCAAGCCCGAGTGCTTTTGCATGCACCACTCGACTGGTTTCAGTTATCACCCGACTACTTTCTTGCTTCGCCCGACAGGCTCGCAGTTCGCCCGAGTGGTCTCCGTGCCCGACGAGTTGCATGCCCAAGCTACGTACCTGCCCGAGGAGTTGCATGCTCAAGCTGCACCTTCGCCCGACAAGAACCACGTCTCGCCCGGCAAGCTGCGCCCTCGCCCGACGAGACTCCGATTCGCCCGACAAGATCTCCGTCTCCGACTGGTTCGCTCCTTCGCAACCAAGCAACCNGTTTTGCCCAATGCGTTGAAACAGCCAAAGAGTGGAGAAAGAAAGAGCCATTTCCGGCCGTGCGATTCACTTGTTCAATCCATAAAAAAATAATGTAGACTTCTACATGTAACTCTGCTACTTCACGACATGGCTACTGTCTTTTTGATTGACCCAGAATAGAAAAAAAATATCTCTTTGTGACTTGCATGCAGATACTATGATAAGAACTTGCATGCAGATACTATGATTGACCCAGAATAGAAAAAAATATCTCTTTGTGACTTACATGTTAAAATAGGCAAAAGGACTAACAGAAGCATATGAGCTTGGTATTATTCTCTTAAATTTCATGAAAGTTTTTTTTTTGGAATGAAGGACATATAAAAAAAACTCGGCCGGTGGGGGTAAGACCGCCCCCACGGTTTTCAATTAAGAAGAAGGAGATTTTGCTCCCGACCGAGAAAACCCCCGAACCCCGCAGCACACCCGGGACAGCAAGCCGTTGCTTGGGCCGGCCCACAATCAACAACCCCCTGGTTGGACTGCACCGTTGCCACAAGCCGGATGCCCCACAGGAGGCGCGACGAGGGGATTTTTTATTTTCCACATTACCTCGGCTATAATAATATTTAAGGTCAGTCTCAATCCAGTTTCATAGAGAGCTTTATGAGCATTAGATTGTATGCCACATCAGCAATTTTGTTGACTTGGCAAGTTCATCCCCATGATACCCATCAAACTCGGTTACAGTCTTGGTGAAACCACCGCCCGCTGAGACTGGCCAAGACTGGCGTCACAGAGTTCTAAGTTGTGTATGTAGGCTTGATAGGAGTGCTGTACAGCAGATTCCATAAGATGTGTCAAAAAAAAAACAAGCACTCCTGAAAGAAAAGTAAGATTTATTCAATTTGGCCAACAAAATGAAAATCCCTATCAAAATTTTGGATGCATGTTGGGCACTGCTCAATTAATAACGGATAATTATTGACCTAACTAATTCAAAATCCTTAACAGCCTTACCATTCTTTCAAGAGAAACAAAGTTCATCTCAGTGAACGAAGCGTTGCTACATAACTCACCTCAATCATCATGAAACAAATTGCCAGCAGTCCACATACCTTTAGAATTGCAAGAAATGCTACAAATTACCGTCATGGATTGCTAATTTGATTTAGTATAAACATGACAAGAAATGGCAAAAATGCAATTTATCTTTGTTCGACAGTTCT
>CM014277.1:77714200-77750296 GCA_004135705.1 Alloteropsis semialata
TAGCCTCTTTAGAGTACATCTAGTTCCCCTAAATCTCGTAAAACCCTATTTAGCGGACATAGCGGACAAATGTTGAACCGCTAAATCTCACAAAACCCACTTTAGCGGACATAGTGGACAAATGTTGTATAGCGTAGCGGTAGGTCTCCTAAAAAGCTAATAGCGGGCTATAGCGGAGCTATAGCGGGCTATTTGCAACCATGGCTGTAGAAAGCTGCTGGCCTCGGCGTGTACGTGGGTATCCCCGAGGGAGCGCTCTGAACCGGGACAGGAGTGCTGAGCGCGGGGGGTACCGTCGACGGACCTGGTCCCATAGGAACGAAGGGTGGCCGCGAGGAGCTGGACGGCGCGGGGGGGTACGATCGACGGACCTGGTCCCATAGGAGGGAAAGGTGGCCGCGAGGAGCTGGACGGTGCGTGGTACAAATGTCCAGTCGACGCCGAGCTCGAGGACGAGGCGGTGTGGCGTGGAATCGCCGGAGCGTCGTCGTGCCGGCACGAAACCGCCTGCCTGAACTTCGTGAGGAGGGCCAGAATGTGGTCGTACGTCGCCACGTGGTCGGCGGGGGTCATGAAGTCCGCCCTCGCTCGGCTCCTCGCAGCTGTAGTGTCGATCTCCGCGAGCACGTCGTACTGTTCAATTATGTTAATTTAAATGCGTACTAATCGAATGTGTTATAGCAGTAAGGATGTAGTACTTACCCCAATCGCGTAGTTCTGGTCGCGTCGAACCGGGTACGTGCTCGTCACCTGCGCCGGGGGAAAGTGGGCTGGGGCGGAACGCGGAGGACCCGAACGCGGGTCCTAGGCCAGTACCACCGCAGGTACGCTGCGAAGGCCTCGTCGGAGTGCGGGCGGTGCTCGTCGACGACGTGGTTCAACGCGTCTGCCCAACCCACCACGTACTGCGCCACCGCGGGCTGCCACAGTGTGCCAGCTGTGTGTCCCCTCCTCGTCCACCTATTCAAAGATCGACCATGTGAGTTAAGAAATATACAAAACTTGCGGGACGGAAATACGACACACGTACCTGTGGTGGATCGGGTCGACGGAGTGGACGACCGGCAGCGGTGACTCCTGGTAGAGGTGGAACTGCCTCATCACCCTGTGGACCGCGTACTCCTCGACGTGGACGTCGAAGACCAGGGGCTTCGTCGTCATCCAGTAGTCCTGGTCGCGGTGGCACAAGGAGGACAGGCCCTGCGGTGCCCGAGCGTAGATCGCGTCAAGCGAGTAGGGGGTCCAACGCACGTCCGCGTCAACGAGCCCGTCGAACTGCCCGATGAAGTCTGCGTACGACTTCCTCGTCTGCTGGCCCACCCAGCTCGGCTGCACAAGTAATACAAATAATATAGCAAGTCCCAACAACAAAAGGATGTTAAAAATAAAAAATGTCCGAACACATACCTTCCGGAGGCACCACAAAGACCCCATGGTGGGGTAGTCGCGCGGGTCCGTGCCAGGAGCTGGCGCGTCGTACGGCTCGGGGCTCATCGCTGGTCTGCCCACTGGGAACCGCTCGTACGACCACAGCTGCAGAAGCATGGGACAGCCGACGAAGATAGGGTCACCCTTCTTCACCTTGTGCACGCCCGTGCAGAGGCCCCTGTACGTGGCGGCCAACACCGCTGAGCCCCAGCTGATCTGAGGAATCTGCTCGAGCGGGTACGTCGCGACAGCCGTCGCGTAAGGGATCAGGAACCTGTGACACGAGTCCCCCTGTGAGCTACAGAACATCACCCACCCAAAGAGCCAGAGCAGGTACCTCCAAGTGACGCTGGACGGTCTCGTCGTCAGCGTCTGCCCTCATGTAGTCCGCCTGCAATAAGTACAATAAGTCGAATTGAAACTCTAATATTAACTCAAATTTAAACTTGAATTTAAACTCTAATATAAACTCAAATTTAAACTCAAATTTAAACTCTAATATAAACTCGAATTTAAACTCTAATATAAACTCGAATTTAAACTCTAATAAAGCCTCTAATATAAGAAGATATAAACTCTAATATAAACTCGAATTTAAGCCCTAATATAAACTCGAATTTAAACTCTAATATAAACTCGAATTTAAACTCTAATATAGCCTGTAATTTAAACTCTAATATAAACTCGAATTTAAACTCTAATTTAAACTCAAATTTAAACTCTAATATAAACTCTAATTTAAGAAGATATAAACTCTAATATAAACTCGAATTTAAACTCTAATATAAACTCAAATTTAAAATCTAATATAGCCTCTAATTTAAACTCTAATATAAGAAGAGATAAACTCTAATTTCAACTCGAATTTAAAATCTAATATAACAAGATATAAACTCTAATATAAAAAGATATAAAACTCAAATAGAACGGTGTAGGTACTTACGCTGAACTGAAGCAACCACTTCTTGCTGGGGCCGTGCGTGCTGGTGAACTCCTGGTAGCCCAGCGCGCGCTCGTTCCGCTGAACGTGCGCGAACCTATCGAGGAGGTCCCGCGGCCAAGTGGCCGGAGGGTCGTTCGCCCCCATGGCGTCGCCCGCTAGCGGCAGGCCAAGCAGGAAGGCCATGTCCTGCAGAGTGGGCACCATCTCCCCCACGGTGAGGTGGAAGGTGTGCGTCTCTGGCCGCCACCTGTCGAGGAGAGCCGCCAGCAACGAGTAGTCGAACTGAAACCGCATAAAGCGCTCCGGTGGCTTCACATGCGACCGGTCCATGTCGCCCTCCACCAGGCGCGCGAGAGGCAGAAGGCCTGCTGCGCGTAACCTGCAACGCAAAGTAGTGCTCGCATTAGATATAAATTTTTAATATATCATTAATGTTGACAATTTGAAGTGACGGCTTACCTCGGAAGAAAGCGGGGGTGTAGCGGCATGTAGGTCATGCCGACACGAGAGCGAAAGCTTCTCCCGACGTCGGCCCCCAGCACGGCGGAGTGGTACGAATGGTGCTGTAGGTCGAGTCACCTGTCGAGCAACTCAGGAGTCACGTAGCTGCAGGGAATTTGTGGAAAAAAAACAGAATAAGGTAAACATTGACATACAAAAAATAATAGTAATAAAATAATATTAAAAACATAACTTGTATTAAAAACAATAATATTAAAAAAACTTTATTCAGAACTTACATTACATAATAATTCAGAACGTACATTACATAACTAATATTACACAACTTATATTACTGAACTTATATTACAGAACTTACATTACAGAACGGTGCGTCAGAACTAACATTACACAACTTATATTACCGAACTAATAATTCAGACCTTACATTACATAACTAATAATACAATAAACTGAACAATGCTAAAGTAGTTCTACATGAGGCCCTCATTGTTGCGACGGCCACGACCATGGCCCCTTGATGGAGGATTTGACACCACATTTGATGACCCTCCTGCACCGCTTAGATCATAATAAGACGTCGCAGTGCACTTCTTGTATGTGTGCCCAACCTCATTGCACTTAGAGCAGATACGCACGTCTGGACCAGCTTCAGATCGATCCATGTTATTTCTAATGTGCTTCTTCTTTCGTCGCCTAGGGCCTTGCCTCATTTCTGGATCTGGATCGGGGATATAAGTTGCATTTTTCCCCGGGTTGTTGGTGAAGGAGCCAAATATCCTATAGCCATACACCTCAAAACTCCAGGTAGCCATAATGGTTTGCTTGAAGAAGTAGGGAGAGACGTACATACGGGGCTGCAGTCCCCCAGCTTCATAGCAGGCAGCAATCACATGGGAGCAAGGCTTGTGCAGCAGCTGAGGCTTCTGGCACGTGCAAATGCAATTATCATTCGGAGAACACACTCTTGTGTGACCCTTTCCCGTGTGGCCACCGTCCTCCCTTTGTCCTTGCAAATAACCTCGAACCACCGTTCAGCTGAACCCTGTGGATACGCACGGTGCAATAGAGCCTTCTTCTGCTTCTCATCCATATACTCAGTCATCTTGTAGCCGTACATCAATTGGTTATTTTCCATGGCAGCCGCAGCTTTTGCATACCGCTCATGGAAATATTTGATTGTGCGGTACACGAAGAACTTGATGATTCCCACTAGGGGGAAGCCCCTAGCTCCACGAAGCACCCAATTGTAAACCTCAACATAGTTTGTAGTCTTTATACCATGCCGAGCACCTCCTTCATCATAGATCAATGCCCATTTTTCTTTTGGCTCATTCTCAATCCATTGGCTGAAAGTCTTAACTGCACGACCCCTTCTCCTTCTAGTCTGGCTAGTGTCCAACCCCACATCCTCAAGAGACTTGGGCTCGTCTACTTCATTTGTCACGGGCTTCTTTGCGAGCTCTTCTGATTGTTTCTTCGTAAGGTCATCTAGTTTCTTCCAGATTTGTTTGAACTTCCTCTCTTGATTCTGGCTGCATAAGCGCTTGAACAGCTTCATCAGTGCCTTGTTCTTGAACTGGCTATGGAAATTTGCCCCCATGCGGCGCATGCACCACCTGCTCACGACGTCGGGCCATCGTGGTAATGTCTGTCGCTCGGTGTCGGATGTTTGGACCCGGCAGTCCACACAGGGTAGCCTACGTGGTTGATTTGTCGAGGGACAGATCGAGGATCAGAAGTCGATGGTAACACAAGACGCAAGGATTGAACAGGTTCGGGCCGTCGAGATGACGTAACACCCTACGTCCTGTGTTGGCGGCGATTGTATTGCTGTGTATGAAGTTCCTGAAGGATCTCCGTAGTTGGGTTCTGTCCTAGGGTTGTATGATCGTGGGTTGTAGCGTAGATGTTCGTGAAAGTTGTGCTCTGGAGGGGGGTCTCAGGGCGCCTTATATAGTCCGGCTGCCTTGAGTTACAAGTCGGCCAGAGATCGTAACCTACCCGGAATACAAGGATTCGATCCTATAACGATTACAGATATCTTTCCCTATAATTCCGGCTAGTTTATCTTGATCTCCGAGCTTCTTGCGGGATACGCCGTGTGCTTTCCTTGCCGCGCGCGTCGTCGCGCCCATCCGGTTCGCCCGACTGGTGGGCCTCTGACTGGTGGGCCAGCCAGTCCGACAAACCGATCCAGATGTACTCGGATTGGGCCGCCCCTTGCTGGTTGGGCCAATCCGCTTTCTGGGTACCCCTGGGGGTCTACCCCCGACAAGCCCCCGAGTAGTACGTGGTTGAGGGACAAGTCGGCGAGGTCGTGCTGTCCGATGAGCGTCGAGCCTGCTGCAGTTGGAAGCGAAACCGCGTGATACTGGAGAAAAAAGCCGTTTACCCAACGGATGCGCCGCGAGGTGCGTCCGTTGGACGTAGCCCCCGAGCCTTGAAGCGATTCCGAAGGAATCGGTCCAAGGGTTAGTAGCCTTGTTCTGAAGTCGTCAGACAATCAACGGATGCGCCGCGAGGTGCGTCCGTTGGCCGTAGCCCCCGAGCCTTGAAGCGATTCCGAGGAATCGGTTTCCAACGGATGCGCCGCGAGGTGCGTCCGTTGGCCGTAGCCCCCGAGCCTTGAAGCGATTCCGAAGGAATCGGTCCAAGGGTTAGTCAAGGAGCATCTGGCTAAATCATCCGACGTTAATTTCGGCGTCCAGCCCCCGAGCGTGAGGGCCAGCGGAGTCCTGCGAGACACGCCGAGTGGTCGTCCCAGCGCCAGCCCCCGAGCGTGAGGGCTGAGCACGCCGAGTAGTCGTCCCGGCGCCAGCCCCCGAGCGTGAGGGCTGAGCACGCCGAGTAGTCGTCCCAGCGCCAGCCCCCGAGCGTGAGGGCTGAGCACGCCGAGTAGTCGTCCCGGCGCCAGCCCCGAGCGTGAGGGCTGAGCACGCCGAGTAGTCGTCCCGGCGCCAGCCCCCGAGCGTGAGGGCTGAGCACGCCGAGTAGTCGTCCCGGCGCCAGCCCCCGAGCGTGAGGGCTGAGCACGCCGAGTAGTCGTCCCGGCGCCAGCCCCCGAGCGTGAGGGCTGAGCACGCCGAGTAGTCGTCCCGGCGCCAGCCCCCGAGCGTGAGGGCTGAGCACGCCGAGTAGTCGTCCCGGCGCCAGCCCCCGAGCGTGAGGGCTGAGCTCGCCGAGTGGTCGTCAGTACCCTGTAATCAAGGTAAAAACTCGAGGAGAAAAATACTCGGCGATACAAATACTAATGAACTCCGCTTCCTGCTTTCAAGTCTTTTAATTTCCTCGGGTAGTTAGCCTGTTACGTTTATGCACCTGGTCCCCGATAGCCGTAGTCCATAGCGCAGGGAGCCGGGCCGCGTGCACGCGTAGGAGGGTAGGCGTACGGAAGAGCCGAGGTTTCACGGATTAAGGCGTGTGCTCCCCGAGTACTTTAGCAACTTGTTTTAAAGCTCGCGGGATTGGCGAAAATAATCAATTGAAACTTATCTTGGCGAGAGGTTCGAGTCCCGGAGGATTCCTTCTTCGTAGGATATGCCAAGGAGAGGCAGGCAAGGCGGCGTCGCTTCTGTGATGCGGCGTCAGGAATAGAGTTCCCGTGACTGCACAGGGCACTCCCGTGGCCGAGTGGAGCCAAAGGAGATAAGGGTGACCTGTGCGCTTCAGGCTGGAGGAGAGACGCGTGGCGCGGAGCCCGCGCTCGTCATCACGGAGTAAATTTCCCATCCTTCGGCGACCAGGGGCTATAAATACCCGTCGGGGAGCCTGAGCTGCCACCCAAGAGTGAATAGACATAGAATCCTTGTAGCCAACATGCCGGAGGTTCATCGTTGGGTTCATCCACCGGGGAGAGCTCATGGAGTCATCACGGCGTGGTGCTAGAAGAGTGCTTGCGAGGGATCTGAGGCGTTGATCGGCGCGTTAGTGCTGCCCTGTTCACCCCCGCATTCCCATGTGACGAGGGCCATGTGGGGTGAAATGCTTTGTAGAGCCAGGGATAGCCGATGGCGTCCGTCATCAACCCTCCACCGGTGCTGTCCCGTCGACGGCTGCAGTGGTGCTACAAGAGAGCTTGCGAGGAGCTCATGTGGACCAAGCTTACTCCGGATGTAGCACTGAGCGCAGGGACGAGTGCCCCAGGCCGTCACCTTGGCGGCTGATGTGTTTGATGTTTGTAACCGGCGTAAGTCCGGCTTCGTTGTAACTGTATTTCCTGTGAAAAGGATTGTATTGCCTGTTGCAATTTGTTTGCAGCGTCAGTTCCCGAGCGTTTCGGGACTGATCGAGCCTTCATGGCGCGCTGCTTTTGATATGGCGCCAGCCCCCGAGTCCGAGTGCCGGTCGAACCTTAGTGGTACGCCTTCAGTTGTGCAGTGTTGGCTTCCGAGTAGTTCGGGGCCAATCGAGCCCGAGAGGCGCACTGACTTGATCGTGGCGCCAGCCCCCGAGCGTGGGAGCTGTTCGAGCCTTAGCGGCACACCACTAAGTTTGCAGTGTTGGCTCCCGAGTGGTTCGGGGCCAATCGAGCCCGAGAGGCACACTGGCTTAATCGTGGCGCCAGCCCCCGAGCGTGGGAGCTGTTCGAGCCTTAGCGGCACACCACCAGGTTTGCGGTGTTGGCTCCCGAGTAGTTCGAGGCCAATCGAGCCCGAGAGGCACACCGGCTTGATCGTGGCGCCAGCCCCCGAGCGTGGGAGCTGTTAGAGCCTTAGCGGCACGCCGACTGCTTTGTCTTGGTCGAGTGCTGCGGAGTCATTTTTTTACCGTTGACGCCCAGCGTGTAACGGAAGGTGAAGCGCCCAACGGCTCTTTGTACCGTTTCGCCCGCCCCCGCTGATCGCGCTATCTCGCGGTAATTTCGGGCATCAAGGCGCGCTATAAAAGGCGAGGATTAACCCCTGGAGGGTAATCTTCTCATTTCCAGATCCGTTCTCCCCGTTCTTCGCTCTTCATCCCGCCGCCACCAAAGCTCCCCGCGTTCGCAAGTCCTTAGCGCGATCTTAACCACCACGGGGAGTGTAGCCTCGCTGATGCGTTCCAAGACCCCTGCCGTAAGATCCATGGCGGGGAGGAAGAAGTTTGCTGCCGGTGCTGTCCCGAAGACTGACAAGATCCCTTCCCCTGTCCTCGCGTGGACGCGGGGGAAGGTGACAACGGAGGCGTTGGAGGAGATGGTGGAGCGGAACGTCCTGCCGCCTCAGGCTGTGGCGGAATGGCGGCCGAGCGCGGGGGAGGTATTCCCGTCGGAGAACTCCGGCGAGTTGGTCCTCTTCAAGCCCTTCTTCGAGGCGGGGCTTGGTTTGCCCACGGGGGCATTCTTCCGCGGGCTGCTGCACTACTACGGGATTGAGGCGATCAACCTCAACCCGAACTCGGTCATGGCCATCTCAATCTTCATCCACCTCTGTGAGGCGTACTTAGGTATTTCTCCTCACTTCAATCTGTGGAGGTACTTGTACTGGCTGAAACCTCAGCCAAGCGAGGAGAAGATGGTGGTGGTCGGAGGAGCCGGCTTCATGCTTCGTCAGGGGCGGAAGGACGACTACTTCGACATCGCCCTTAATACCTCCAACAAAGGGTGGAAGGCCGAGTGGTTTTACGTCGGGAACCACGCGCCGGCGATCCCGTGCCACACCGGCGAGCGGCCAAAGGTCCAAGACTGCTGGAACGAGCTCCCAGACGCCTCGGAGATGGACCAGGTGGAGGAGCTCCTTGAGCTGATCAAGGAGTTGAAGGTTCAGGGCCTGACAGCAGTCGGCATCGCCTGCAACTTCAGCAGGCGGTTGGTCCAACCCATTCAGGAGCGGAAGCACCCGGGCTTCGAGTACTCGGGGCGAGACGACCCCACTCGGGCTGCTAACCGCACCGTGGGGAAGGAGGAGATGAAGGAGCGGGTCGGCGGGTTCTTCCTCGGCCGTATATCGGAGAAGGGCCAGCCGCGCCCCTTTTCGTTGAAGAGGCCACCACCACCGGTGAGTTTACTTTCCGAGTCCTTTTGAGTGTTTCTCTTGACTTATTTTCTGTTTTCGTCCGTTGGCCGTTCTGATTTTGCGCCTTTTCTTGCGCAGGATCGATGCTTCGAGTTCTTCTCTGCTGCTCCACTTCCGGAGGACTTCCCGAGGAAGGTAATCCTTGAGGATACGCCTCCGGCTGCTCAGGGAGGCACTCGGCCAGAGGGGCCAGTTCGACCCACTGCGCCCCGTATATGGGCACCGAGTGACACGGAGGGCTCCCTGAGTCCTTCTGATGAGGAGGTGGTGGAGGACCGTCCGCGGAAGCGCCGGGTGGCAGTGGCGAAGAGGAACAGCCGTGGGGGCGGCGCTCCCAAGCGGGCGGTGGAGGTGGATGACGGGGCGGCCGACGACTCGGCCACGCTGTCAGACGAGGCGCCCTCCGTCCGGGACGCGGTGGCGGGTACGGCGCCGCCGCCTCCCAAGCGGAGGCGCACGAAGAAGGTGGCGGTGAAGAAGCCGGACGCGCAGCCGGCTCAGAGGCCGTCTGCGGGTTCGGAGGCCGACGTTGACGAGCCGGTGCGTTCTTCGCCGGTCATCACGGAGGAGGAGGAGAAGGACGAGGCCGTGCCCGACGAGGTGTTCCAAGAGCAGGAGCACGCCCGGGCCATGGGCGTTTCGGTGGAGGAGAGGCGGCGCATGGTGGCGGAGACACTCGTGCAAGCCTCGGCGGACGCAAGGCCAGTCTCAGACTTGGGGACCAGGCCGATCCCCGTGGCGGTTTCGACGCAGCGGCGCCCCAAGCTCCCCGTCATTCGGCCCCGGGTTGCGATTGTAAAGGGTACTCGGTGAGTAGTTGGTCTTCGTGTTTCTTCTTGTTATCCGAGTTCTTGTACTAACTTCCGAGTGCTTATTTCAGCAAAGCCTCCGATCTGGACGGAGAGGCGGCGAGTGGTAGGGCCCCCGCGACTGAAGCTCTGCGAGATCCGAGTGCCCCACCCACCGCTGCCTGCAGGGCAGTCGTCCTCGGGTGCTTCGCCCAAGGCGGCGGATTCGGCGGGTGGTCCGGGCGCGGCGCAGACTGCAGAAGTTCCAGTCAGGCCTGACCCGGAAGTGGTGGAGGAGGTGCCGGCGGCCGATGATGCTGCGATCACTCCGGTCGTTGCTGGGGATCCTGTCGCAGACACGGTGATCGGGTCGCCCGTTGGCGCCGGTGATGTCACTCGGGAGGAAGTCCAGGAGGAGGACTCGCAGAAGGAGTCGGACGCCTCGGGGACTATCGCTGTCCCTGGGGCGGATGTCTTGGCGGAGAAAGAGGGCTCGGTGATCGCCGAGCTCCAGATTGCTGTCGACCACGCGCAGCGTCTTGCGGCGGTAAGTTTCCTCCCCTGTCTTGTTCATCTTTTCTTTCTCTTTGTTGGTATTCTGAGTCGTTCGTCTTCTCTGAGCGTTTGTAGAAGCTGGCCACGCTCCGGCAGTCGCGCCTTGCGCAGGCCCAGGACGCGGAGTCGGCGCTCCTTCGTGCGGCGAAGGCGGAAGCGGAGCTCAAGCGGGTCAGGCGTCAACGCGACGCTGCCAAGAAGAGCTTGAATGACGCTGTCGTGGAGCATCGCCACATTCTTCATCGTAAGGCCTTTTCATTGTGATTTCTGAGTGGTTGCTGAACTGTACCGTGTCATCTTCATCCTGACCGAGTGCT
This sequence comes from Alloteropsis semialata, assembly GCA_004135705.1. Lineage (NCBI taxonomy): Eukaryota > Viridiplantae > Streptophyta > Magnoliopsida > Poales > Poaceae > Alloteropsis > Alloteropsis semialata. Next base: position 77,724,690 of record CM014277.1, read on the forward strand.
TTCTTGCCCTTTCAGAGAAGGAGATGGAGAGGGAGCGCCACATCTCTGAGCTGAAGCAGTTGCGGTTTGCGAACGCGACTCTTCAGCAGTCGGAGGAAGTGATGGCGGGCAAGCTGAAGCAGGAGCAGGACTTCCGGAAAGGTGCGGACATGACGATGCTCCAAGCCATGTATACAATTCAGAATAACTCTCAAATCATAACAGGCTTGGAGCAAGATCTTTCATCGGCGCATCTGGCCTTGACGGAGGTCAACGAGGCGGCGAGGGACCTGCTGGACTCCGTGGCCCCGGAGGAGGGTGAGCCGACTGCTTTGGTCCCGCGCCTTCAAGCCGCGCCCACCCGCATCGCCGAGTTGATCAAGGAGTCGGCGGTTGTGTGCGCGAACGACGCCTTGGCGCGTGTTCGCACACTGTACCCGCGGATCGACCTTGCGCCGGTCGCGGACGGTGTGGCGGGGGACGCCACAGTGGAGCAGGTGGACTCGGCGATGACGGAGACTCGCCCGATCGCCGAGAAAGTCGGCGAGGCTCTCAAATTTGAGTAGAGTCCTGTATCCTGTATAGAGTAATGTAAACTTTTGTATATACAAGTAGTCAGAAACAAGCAAAGCAAAAAANATAATATTATTGAACATTGTGATACATAGCTTTTCACGGGTAGAATCGGCGTAAATGCTCTATGTTCCACGGGTGTGGGACCTCGGTGCCATCCTCGTATTGGAGACGAAAAGTACCCGGACATATGACCTGAGTCACGATGAACGGGCCTTCCCATGGGGTGGAGAGTTTGTGAACTCCTGCAGTGGATTGCACTCGGCGTAAGACAAGGTCGCCAATGTTGAAGTCCCTTTCCTGGACGTTCTTGTCGTGGTAGCGTCGGAGTTGTTGCTGGTAGCGCGCGTGCTGTATGAGCGCGCTAACTCGGTGTTCCTCGATGGAGACCAGGTCCACCTCTCGAGCTGCCTCAGCTTCACCTTCGTCGTAGTTGTCGATGCGTGGAGATCCAAAAGCAATGTCGGTGGGGAGGATAGCCTCGGAGCCGTAGACGAGGAAGAATGGAGTATGACCTGTTGCTCGACTCGGCTGAGTTCTGAGGCCCCAGATGACTTGTGGTAGCTCCTGGTGCCACCGTCCGGCGAATTTCTTCAATGGGTCGAAGACCCTTGCTTTTAATCCTTGGAGTATCATGGCGTTGGCTCGTTCCACCTGCCCGTTGCATCTGGGATGGGCGACTGAGGCGTAGTATACGCCGATACAGCTGTTCTCGCAAAAGTCCCAGAAGGCGGACCCGGTGAACTGTGTCCCCAAGTCGGTGATGATCTTGTTAGGGACTCCGAACCGGTGTGTGATTTCTTCGACGAAGGCGGCTGCCTGCTTTGATGTTGGAGTTCCGACGATGGCTTTGTACTCTATCCACTTGGAGAATTTGTCTATGGCGACGAGTATGTGCGTGTAACCTCCCGGGGCTGCCCTGAATGGTCCCACCATGTCCAACCCCCAACAGGCGAATGGCCAAGAGGGTGGAATAGTGCGCAGAGCTTGGGCCGGGAGGTGTTTCTGCTTGGCGAAGAATTGGCACCCCTGGCATCGGCGGACGAGTGCTTTGGCGTCGGAGACGGCAGTGGGCCAAAAGAATCCAGCTCGGTACGCTTTCCCGACTAGAGTTCCAGCGGCGGCGTGGCTTCCACAAACTCCCGAGTGGATGTCATCGAGGATCTGGAGGCCGACTTCTTTCGTGACGCATTTGATGAATACTTGATTTGTGGCGGCTCGTCTGTATAAGGCGCCTCCGACCACCACATAATTTTTGCTTCGGCGTTCCAGGATCTTTCGCTGCGTGGGGTCTTTTGGCACTTTGTTGTTGGCGAGGAAATCTATGAACTCGGCCATCCAGTCTTCTTCCTCGGTGTTAATGGCTAGTACCTCGCAGAGTTCCGGGGCAGGCTCCGGCTCGTCGTTCGGCTCCTTTACGGAGGGTTTGAGGAGGCCCTGTACGAACACTCCCCCTGGAACTTGTGCGCGGGTGGATCCCAACTTGGCAAGTGCGTCAGCGGCGAGGTTCTTTTCCCGTGGGACGTAGTGGTACTCAACTCCGTAGAATTTCCCTTCCTGCTTATGCACTGCCTCGCAATAGGCGTTCATCCACTCGCTGTTGCGATCCCACTCTTTGTTCACCTGGTTTATGACAACTGCCGAGTCGCCATAGACCAGGAGCCTCTTTATGCCTAGTGAAGCGGCGATGCGGAGCCCGTGGAGAATCGCTTCGTACTCGGCGGCGTTGTTGGTGACGGGGAAACGGATTTGGAGGACGTACCGGAGCTGTTCCCCTTTCGGCGAGATGAAGAGTACTCCGGCCCCTCCTCCGTCGATCATCAGGGAGCCGTCAAAGTACATCTTCCAGTGCTCGCCGCTGGTGTCTTCTTTCGCGTCCTGGCTCTCGGTCCATTCGGCGATGAAGTCGGCGAGGATCTGTGACCTGATGGCGGTGCGTGGGACGAAGTCGATGTTGAAGGAGCCGAGCTCGACGGACCACTTGATGATTCGCCCCGTGACGTCTCTGTTGTGGAGGATCTCCCCGAGTGGAAATTGCGTGACCACCTTGATGCGATGCGCTTGGAAGTAATGGCGGAGTTTTCTTGATGTGATCAGCAGTGCGTAGAGTAGCTTCTGCACCTGGGGATAGCGAGACTTGGACTCGCTGAGTACTTCGCTTACGTAGTAGACTGGTCGCTGCACTCGTTGCACCTTTCCTTCTTCCTCCCTTTCTACGACGATGACGGTGCTTACCACGTTGGTGGTGGCGGCGATATACAGGAGTAGCGTTTCGTCGTTATGCGGAGCGGCGAGTACTGGTGGATTGGAGAGGTAGTCCTTGAGGTCGGTGAAAGCTTGCTGTGCCTCTTGGTTCCACTCGAACCTGTCGGCCTTCTTGAGGATTTTGAAGAACGGCAGGCCCTTGTCCCCAAGCCGGGAGATGAATCTGCTCAAGGCTGCCATGCAACCAGTCAGCTTTTGGATCTCTTTCTTCCCAGTCGGCGGTTTCATCCTCCGGATGGTGTCTATCTTCTCTGGGTTGGCTTGGATGCCTCTGTTGCTGACGATGAAGCCGAGTAGTTTCCCTTTGGGTACGCCGAAGACGCACTTAGTCGGGTTTAGCCTCCAGTTGTGCCTGCGGAGATTGTTAAATGTTTCGGAGAGGTCGGCGATGAACTCGGCTTCGATCTTTGTCTTGATCACTATGTCGTCGACGTAGGCCTCGGCATTACGGCCGATCTGAGTGCCTAGGGTCAAGTTAATGGCCCTCTGGTAGGTGGCTCCGGCGTTGCGGAGGCCGAACGTCATCTTGGTGTAGCAGTAAGCGCCGATCGGAGTTATGAAGGATGTCTTCTCCTGGTCTTCTTCCTTCAGGGCGATCTGGTGGTAGCCGGAGTAACAGTCAAGGAAGCATAGGAGTACGCATCCGGCGGTGGAGTCAACGACTTGGTCGATGCGGGGCAGGACGAAGGGGTCCTTAGGGCAGTACCTGTTGAGATCCGTGTAGTCAACACACATTCTCCACTCATTATTCTTTTTTCTTACAAGGACTGGGTTAGCGAGCCAGTCTGGGTAAAAGACTTCTCTAATGAACCCGGCTGCTAGCAGCCTTGTAATCTCTGCCCTAATGGCCTCCTTGCGATCCTGCGCGAAGCGTCGGAGCTTTTGGCGAACTGGCTTGGCGTTCGCGTCAACCGTCAAGGAGTGCTCGACCACCTCCCTCGGAACACCTGGCATATCCGATGGAGTCCATGCGAATATGTCGGCGTTGTCCCGGAGGAAGGTGACGAGCGCGCTTTCCTATTTGGGGTCGAGCCCTGATCCGATCAGGGCGGTCTTGGAGGAGTCGGCGAGCCCGAGCGTGATGGCGCGCACTTCTTCAGCCGGCTGCATCGTGGTTGGCGCGGCCCTTCGCTTGGAGGACTCGGGGACGGAGCCCGGGTCCCCTTGGAAGGTTCTTGCTTCGTGGACCACCTCCATCTGCAGCACGCTGCGTTCGATGCCGGTGCAGAGGTGGAGCCCTTCTTTGTCGCAGCCCTTGGAGAGGTGCACGTCGCTGCGGATGGAGAGGACGCCGTTTGGTGCCGGCATCTTCATCAGCAGGTACGTGTAGTTGGGGATTGCCATGAACTTGGCGAGAGCTGGTCTCCCCAATATGGCGTGGTAGGCGGTGGTGAAGTCGGCGACCTGGAAGTTCAGGTACTCGGTCCTGAAGTTGTCCTGTTCACCGAAGGTGACGGGCAAAGCGATCTGCCCGAGTGGTTTGGAGCCTTTCCCCGGAATCAGCCCGTAGAACGGGTGGAGAGAAGGACTCAGGGCGTCGAGGCCGATGCCCATGTCCCTCAGCGTCTGGGCGAAGATGATGTTGAGCCCGCTCCCACCGTCGATGAGTACTTTGGTGAGGCGGGCGTTGTGCACAATCGGGCTGAGTACCAGCGGGTACTCGCCCACGTCGGAGACCTGGAACCACTGGTCCTCCCTGGAGAATGTGATCGGCTGCTCGGACCAGCGGAGTGGTTGGATCGGCGATGTGTAACAGGAGAATATCTCCCGGTCACGTACTTTTTCCCGGCGCTTGTCGTCCACGGGCGGCGGTCCTCCGAGGATGAAGTTTACCTGCCTGTCGACGTTCGGGAAAGCAGGGTTCTCGGGAGCCCCTTTTCCCTTGTCGCCCTTGTCGTCATCTCGTGGCGGCAGCTTCCCCTCTTTCTTCTTGTAGGCGTCGGCGAGCCCCATGCAGTCGATCATACGATGCTTGGACTGCTTGTGGATGGGGCAGGGTCCTTGGAGCATCTTCTCGAAGTCAGCGCTGAAGTTGGACCGCGGGCGAGGGCCGCTGCGGTCCATGGCGGCGACGGTGAAGTCTCTCGAGCGCTTCCGGTCGTCCCTCCTGCTTGGCTCAGGTCGGGAACGGCGCGTATCCTCCTTCTTCGGGCGGTCTTCTCGGCGAGGGGGACGATCGTCGTCCCGAGTGCTTTTCTTGCCGTAGTGGAGACGGACAGCCTCCTTGGCGTTGGCCATCTTGTTCACCCGGCCAAAGAACTCGCCGGAGGTCTTTGGCAGGTCTTCACAAAGGCGCTCGAAGACGGCGGAGTCGGCGAGGCCGTCGAGGAAGTAGCTGATGATCTCTGACTCGGAGCAGCCGGGAACTAAGTTCCGGTTCTCCATGTACCGGTCGGTGTAGTCGCGGAGGCTCTCCCCGCGGTTCTGCTTGACTTTGCCCAGGTCCCAGGCGGTGCCTGGTCGGATGGAGCTCCCCTGGAAGTAGCTTTTGAACTTGTCGCAGAGGGTCGCCCAGCTGTCGATGGAGTCGGGCTCAAGGCTGTGGAGCCAAGTTAGCCCCACCTTGGTCATGGCGACGGGGAAGTAGGCGCACATGGCGTCGTGGTCGCCATTCACTGCGCGGATGGAGATGCTGTACGTCCGGAGCCACAGCGTCGGGTCCGCCTTCCCGTCATACTTCTCTATGCCTGTAGGCTTGAAGTTGGCAGGCATTCTGATGGATCTTACTCGGGCAGTGAATGCCGGGAAGCCGTCGCAGTCGTTGAGGTTCCCGGTGTCCGCGTGCCCTGAGTCGGCGGAGTAGTCTTCCGGGGTGTTAGCTCGGGGTGGCCTGTCCTGTCCGAGTGGAGCCCCGTACTTGCGGTCGAACTCTCGGCGGCGTGCGACCTCAGCGGCCTCGAGTTCTCGGCGTTGGCGTGCTTCGCGATCCAGCCCCCGGAGGGCCATGTTCGCGGTTGTACTCGGCGCGCCGTCGGAGTTCTTCCTCATCCCTCCGGCGGTGACGATCATCAAGGTTCCTTCGGAGATCGCGGTTGCGGAGTTGTTCGCGGAGATCGGGCTGCTCGACCACGCCGCGATCGGCATCTCGGCGACTGGCCGACCTGGAGTGGCGAGATGAGGAAGCAGGGGCCCTCTGGGCGATCATGCCCGCGGCTGCAGTCAGCCTGACCTTGATCCGGTTGAGTTCAGGAGTCTCCGGGATCCCTTCTAGATCTTGGTGCGCGGCGGCAAGGTTGGCCGACGGAGTGGCGTAGACACCCACGCCGCCGATCTCTTGGACGAAGTCGTTTTGGAGATTACGTGTGATCCTGGGGTTTCGGCCTTCTCGCCGTGCGTCACGGCGTCGTTGCCTTTCGCCGTTACGCCCGATCCTGGCGTCACGGCGTGCTTGATCCTCGCCCTGGACCGTTGGTTCGTCGGCGGATATGTCAGAGACGAACGTCTCCCGCTTGGCTGGCGTGATCCTCTTATTTGGAGGGAGGACACGCGTCACCCGCGGGAAAGCCGGAGTTGGTTCGGGTGGAGTCGGCGTATCTTGATGGTGAGGGTGCTGCGCCGCTGCGACGTCCGGAGTAGATCCAATCTGGGTGGCCGTGATGAGATCGACCTCCCGGATCGCATCTGGAGAGTAGTCGGCGTTCATGCGTTCGCCGAGTGCTTGCTGGTAGACGGCTCCGCTGTTCCCGAGTCCCAGCGGGAACCGTGCCGGCGAGGTGATGCCCTGACGAGCGGATTCGGTGAGCTCAATGCATTCACCGATGGAGGCGATGGCGTGATCCATGTCCGCCTCGAACTGGCGTTGGCGTACAGCCCATCGGCGCCTTCGTTCTTCGGGCGTCTCCTGCACCCTGGGTGGTCGAGGCGGAGTGGACGAAGCAGTCGGCGGTGTAGGAGACGGCGTGTTCCCTTCAGATGGCGGGAGAACAACGCCGGCCGTCGCGGTCGCCGAGTGGTTGGCGATGGTTGGCGACGGGGTGGTGATGGTGACGATCCCGTCTGGCGTAGCGTCGAGTCGTGGCGCTGTCTCCTCCGGGGTGGCGTCACGGGTGAAGGAGAGCTCTCCCTCGGACCCAGCGGTGAAGACCATGGATCCGAAGAAGAACATGGCCCCCTCAGCGATGGAAATCTTCGTGGTCGCCGGCGTGATGACGGCGGAAGTGAATGCCATCGAGCTTGCAGATTGATCTCGTCGATCAACCCCTACCTGGCGCGCCAACTGTCGGATGTTTGGACCCGGCAGTCCACACAGGGTAGCCTACGTGGTTGATTTGTCGAGGGACAGATCGAGGATCAGAAGTCGATGGTAACACAAGACGCAAGGATTGAACAGGTTCGGGCCGTCGAGATGACGTAACACCCTACGTCCTGTGTTGGCGGCGATTGTATTGCTGTGTATGAAGTTCCTGAAGGATCTCCGTAGTTGGGTTCTGTCCTAGGGTTGTATGATCGTGGGTTGTAGCGTAGATGTTCGTGAAAGTTGTGCTCTGGAGGGGGGTCTCAGGGCGCCTTATATAGTCCGGCTGCCTTGAGTTACAAGTCGGCCAGAGATCGTAACCTACCCGGAATACAAGGATTCGATCCTATAACGATTACAGATATCTTTCCCTATAATTCCGGCTAGTTTATCTTGATCTCCGAGCTTCTTGCGGGATACGCCGTGTGCTTTCCTTGCCGCGCGCGTCGTCGCGCCCATCCGGTTCGCCCGACTGGTGGGCCTCTGACTGGTGGGCCAGCCAGTCCGACAAACCGATCCAGATGTACTCGGATTGGGCCGCCCCTTGCTGGTTGGGCCAATCCGCTTTCTGGGTACCCCTGGGGGTCTACCCCCGACACTCGGTGCTGCCATTCTTCATTTCTTCAATTGCCTGCAGAATACCTTTGTGCCTATCGTGTATGACACATACGTTTAGCACATCCCCCACAACCATACTCTTCAGCCTCTCTAGAAACCAATACCAGCTGTCTCCGCTCTCTTTCTCCACAAAAGCGAAGGCCAAAGGTAGTAATTGATTGTTACCATCGCCGGCAACAGCGGTGAGGATTGTGCCTTTGTACCTTCCTGTTAGGAAGGTCCCATCAATGCATATGACTGGCCTACAGTGTCAGAAAGCCTTAATGCACGGTCCCAATGCCAGGAATGCCCGCTGCAGCACTTGCTTCCCTGGCCTTAAGATAGAGGGGAAAGTCTTAAGGTCATAGAAACTCCCTTCATTTCGCTGGCATATGGCGTGGAGCAAAGCAGGAAGGTTGTCATATGATGCTTCATAAGTCCCCCACTTCATCTTGAATACCTTCTGTCTCGCTCTATATGCCTTGCCGTAACTAATTTGTACTTGAATTTCTCCTCAATGGCACATATTATAGACTTGGGCTCGTAGCTTGGATTATCAATGATCTGTGCATACATGAAGTTAGCCACAAAACCGGATGTAAGGTTCCGGTGGTCTGTGTCCAACTGCTCAAGCACACATGTGTGATCCTCGATTCTGCTCACCTGCCAGTAAGTATCCCACTTCCCACTGAATGCGTGAACCCGAAAAGGACACCCTTCTGTGACGCAGCATATGTCATAGACTTGTTTGCTGCTCCTAACAACCCTGAACTCCCTTTGCAAACACAAAGTGGACCACTGTTTTATTGCATCCTTCATTTCTTCTGCAGTCTTGTAGCACGAACCGAGGCAAACCTCGTTGCACCTGTACTCCCAGGGGACTTGTTGGCCTTCATTTATCGTAAACTTTGAGAAGTCATAGTTGTCCCAATTTCTTGGCACCTGCACCTCCTTGCTGTCGTCATCATCCGACAAGTCCTCCTCAAAGTACTGCTCATGCTCTGTGCCCTCCCTCTCTGCCTCCAAAACCATCTCAGAAAAATTTTCTGCTTCATCAAGCTTTCTGGCGTACTAATCTTGTCCGGCTGCCCCTTCTTCCACTTCTTCACCTTCTTACACTTCTTCACCTTCCTCCCCAGTACCATCTTGAAGGTTTCCCCTCCAGCATCTTCAACTTCTTTGTGCACTTCACTGCTGGACCCAGCCTTGTGGAAGGCTTGCACAAGCAACACCAGCGGCATACCATGGTGCGTACAAAGTCTCACAAATGACCTCCAGTTCTGGGTTCCTTGAAGCTGCACAAGTTCCCAATACGTTGTTGAACTTCTGTTCATCACTGCCATCACTGCCAGGTCATGCTGGGCCTCATCAAGTCCAAATGAATGACAAAGCCACTTTGTTATGGAAACCCAATTTCTCTCTGCTGCTCTAGCTACTTTTCTGGTGGTACAACTAAATTCTGACAGGTCTACCCCTTCAGGACCATATCTAACTTCACCTGATCCATAGTACAATTGAATACATAATGGTTCAGACATGCCTAAAACCAAACTAGGACAATAAGAATAATTAATACGATTTTGTACTCATGAAAGGACTTATGCGTAATACTCTACTATAAACTATAATATAAACTCGTATATAGAATCTAATATCAATAAAACTCTACTGTAAACTATACTATAAACTGTAATATAAACTCTAATATAAACTCTAATATAAAGTCATTACTCTAATATAATGTTTAATATATACTCTAATATAAAGTCATTACTCTAATATAAACTCTAATATAAAGGCATTACTCTAATATAAACTTTAATATAAAGTCATTACTCTAATATAAACTCTAATTTAAACTCGAATATCAGTGCATCGAATATAAAAAGATATATTAATACTGATCTAATATCAATAAAAGTAATGACTCTAACTATCTCTAATGTCACTAAATATAAGGTAACTCAAACTAATGTCACTAAATCTAATATCAGTAACTGTCTCTAATAGTTATTTCAGTAACTAAGTCTAATATCAGTAACTCAAAAATAATATTACGATTTCATACTGTGTAAACTAAATACTAAAATAACTACAAAGTCATACATCTACCAAATTGAAGCTACAACTACGAGATCGGATTTTACCTGAAACCGAAGCGCAGAACCGGCAGGGCTTCGCCGCTGATTCTTCCTCTCCCTAACCCTCCTCTCTAACCCTAGTTTTTCTTTTTTCTGATTTAGAATGAATTTTTCAACTGGATTTCGGCTTATATAGATGGCAGCACCCTAACCGCCGAATCATTCGGTGGTAAGGGGCTGCCGCCGTGGATCCGACGGCGGGACGCTTCCCGCCGGATCGAATGGCGCGGCAAGGGGCGGGAACCCCCTACCGCCGAATCATTTGGCGGTTAGGGTCCGGGGCCCAGGTGCCGACACCTACCGCCAAACCATTCGGCGGTTAGGTTCGGCAAAAAATTCAAATTCTAATTTTAAATTTAAATCGCTAATTCAAACGGCGGTTTCTCTAACCGCCGTTTCATCCGGCGGTTAGATTCTCTTACCGCCATATCATATGGCGGCAGCCATATGATACGGCGGTTGGATGACAGAATTGCAAATTCTGTCATCCGATCGTTCTTTTTGAAAAATTGTAAAAAAAATAAAAAAATCAGAAAAACACAACTAAGAACAATACACCAATCAAACAGAAAAACATTAAACAAGATTTGGTGTTATGATTACGTGGGCTCAAAAAACGCTGAGGAATGGTTGAAAGGACACAACTATTGTAAAACTTGCAGATTAATACATTATTACTTTAATAGCTCAAACCTATGCTAAAAATCAATGGCATAGAACTAATTAATTTTATACCATTGGAATAGCATAAGGTCAACTATTAAGTAATACAACTAATCTGTAGTGGTCAACATATTATTCCTAGTATAGGCTACTAAGAAGTAACAGATGATCAAAGGCTAAAGAAAAAGATGGAAGCAGTAACACATAACTATTACAAGCTTATACATTATTTAATAATATAAACTTAAGTTGTATTGCAATGAAATTGAAATGAGCCAGTAATTAAGATCCCGGGTTTCATTGCAGCAACATAAATTTAATTATTAAATAGATGCTAATTTGTGAAGATTTATTGTTAACTACCAATACTGGGTTTGGATCATAAGGATAAGGTTTAAACATGTTTAGCTTAAAGAAAGGAAAAAGTGACTCGTATAGCTCATGACATATGCATGGCATCACTATGCTGTCACTATTTGCATGGCCGACGATAGAGGATATTGGCCAATACTGGTAGGCTTATCTGATTAGCATAGAGTTTGTGGCATCAGGTAGACAAGACAAAGCAGTGTAGCCAAAGTATATTGAGATAAATATGGTGAATAACGGAATGATTAGTGAACACGTGCAAACATGTACAAACGTGTGACTACATTGAACTGCATGCACACACACGCATTGCTTACGAGTACGAAACCAGCTTGCATGGCTAGCAAGCGTGAAGGCATATTTGCTTGGGCTGTCTAACTCTTGGTACGGCAAAGGTTGAGCTCCTTCACGGTGATTTGTCTATGGTGGAAGAGAGGCGATCAGAGGTGGATCAAACTAAACGGACGGAACCACAGCGATAAGAGGGAGAGAGGCATGCATGCAAGTGCTCACCAAAACTGCCGAGGACGAACGTCGAGCAGTGGGTGGGCGACAGATACAGGCAGCCCTTCAGGAAGCTTGTGACGGCGGCCGGCGGGTGTGCAGCTGATGTCGCGAATCTCCCGGCGGCTTTTAATTTGCTTCTGCTTGGTTCCTGGCCTACTTCGGCAGCGGAGCGCAGCACTGCATGCACGAGAGGGAGAGCCAGGGTAATGAGCCGGGGTGGAAGGAAAGGCCGATGGGTAACTCGTGGATGTGCTCACCGGTAAAGTAGACGCAAGAAGATGGCCGAATATGGAGAGGCGACGGCGGCGGCGGAAATTGTGGCGGCCGGCGCGGTCTCCTCGGTGTGCGGCTGCTCCGTCGATGTGGGGGCGCGCTCGACACCCAAGAATCATCCAGATACGAAGCTGTTGGTGACGACGTACGGCCGGGACCTCTCGATGCCGGCGAGCTCCGGAAGGACAGGGACGACAGTCGGCGGAACAGGTGCAGCTCGGCGCGGTGAACAGGTGCAGGGGCGTGGTGAACAGGTACTTTGAATAGTAATTGGATTAGGGATTTTGAAATTTTGGGTGTTACAATTACCCCATCTATGACATTATAAAATAATTTAAATAACCCCTAAATTTTCGTCTAAGCTACCTACATATGTTATTATTAAAAATAACCTACATACACTATTAAAAAAATATTCCAAAGTACACCAATATACAAATATATGATTCTAAACCATTTGTGCAGTTAATTGTTAATATAGAAAATATTAACTGAAGCTATATACGCATTATGTATATCACAATGTAGACGATACATACATCTATGAAGAAAGCAATGATAACATTTTTCCAAATTTAACTAGTATAACTAATGAGAGTACTACTAGAGGCTTCCTGTGCATGATGCCTTGTATTTTCCCAATTTATAACATCAAATCCAGGCCACGTTAGCTTTGAGCATTTGCTAAGAATCACGTACTGGTGCCTTAGTTCTCATCCATGCGGTATTGCATTATATATGATACACTGAAGGTAAAAAGAAGAGTTTATTAGTGCTATATAACTTTAACGAGGTGGCCTTGCGTCACGGATGTCTAGTAACCTACACGCTATGTAAATTTTGAGACCAAGTTAACACATTTTCACTACATTCATTGGAACGGGACAAAAAAATAAGGATAAAAAATCTTACAAGGTTGCTATTGTTGGAACGGGAGGAGTTGGTAAGACAACACTAGCACAGAAAATATACAATGACCAAAAACTGAAAAGGAGCCTACACCAAAAAAGCGTGGGTTTGTGTTTCACAAGAGTACTCTGAAATTACCAAAATTGCAGTTCTGAAGGAGATTCTTCGAAAAATCGATGTATAGTACATGCAAGATGAATCATTTGATGAGCTCCAAAGCAAGCTAGAATCAGCCATTGAAGAGAAGAGTTTTTTTTCTTGTGTTGGATGATGTATGGACAAATCTACTGAGAATCCCACTGAATGCAGCAGCCACAGGGATAATTCTATTGACAACTCGAATTGACACTGTTGCTGTAGAAATTGGAGTGGACCACACACACCGTGTTGATTTAATGTCAGTGGATGTAGGGTGGGAGTTACTTTGGAAGAGCATGGGCATCGAAGAAGAAAAAGAAGTGCAAAATCTGCAAGGCTTGGGGATACAAATTGTTTACAGATGTGGTGGTCTTCCTCTTGCAATTAAAGTTATTGCTGGAGTTCTAGCAAGCAAAGATCAAACTGAGAATGAATGGAAGAAGATTTTAGGAAAGGATAATTGGTCCCTGAGCAACCCTCGCAGTGAACTAAGAGGTGCTTTATATCTAAGCTATGAAGAGCTTCCGCACCATTTGAAGCAGTGTTTCGTCTAGTGTGCTATGTATCCCGAAGATGCAGTTATCTATCGTGATGATATTGTCAGGATGTGGGTCGCAGAAGGCTTTATAGATGAGCAAGATGGCCAACTACAAGAAGATACAGCACAAGAATACTACTATGAGTTGATATATCGGAATCTCCTTCAATCATATTACTCCTTTGCCAACCTTTTTAGATGCACAATGCATGATCTACTAAGGCAGCTAGCTTGTTTTCTGTCCAAAGAAGAATGTTTTGTGGGTGATCCAGAATCAGCTGGGGTCACTGTTATGAGTAAATTTCGACGTATTTCAGTATCTACTGTGAAGGATATGGTGGTTTTACCTAGCAAGGATAAGGAGAAATACAAAGTGAGAACTTGGAGAACTTCAGATAAGAAGCCACTAAAAGTCGATAATGCAATATTTGGAATATTTCCGTGCATTCGAGTCTTGGATTTGACTAACTCCCTTGTAGAAAGTGTTCCATCTTGTATTGGCCGTTTGATCCATTTAAGATTATTAGACCTTGATGGGACTGGCATATCTTGCCTTCCAGAGTCCATTTGTGCTTATTTGGACAGTCTTCCTGTAGGAATTACTCAGTTAAGCAACCTAAGGCGCCTTGGCCTTAATGAGACACCAATAAATCGGGTTCCACAAGGCATAGGCCGATTAAAGTTTCTCAATGATTTAGAAGGATTCCCTATTGGTGGTGGCTGTGAGAACAGTAGAGTGCAAGACGGGTGGAAGCTAGAAGAATTGGGTCCCCTTTGGCAGTTGAGGAAGCTTGAGTTGATTAAATTGGAAAGAGCAGCTCCTTGCAGCAGTATAGATTCATTGCTAACTGAGAAAAAGTATCTCAAAGCATTACATCTACATTGCACTGAACGTACACATGAGCCCTATCCTGACGAGGACGTAGTCAATATTGAGAGGACCTTTGAGCAGCTAGTTCCTCCACAGAACACGGAAAATATAACCATTCATCATTTCTTTGGTCGGAGGTTTACTCATGTATTGTAAATCGTGTGTGCATCTTCCTGCAATCGGGCAGCTCCCCAACTTGAAATATCTGAGAATTGAGGGAGCCACTGCAGTCACCAAGATTGGCCCCGAATTTGTTGGTTTTGTGGTGGGTAACCCTGGGTCTATAGAGGCAGTAGCTTTCCCCAAGCTTGAAGGGTTGGTCATCGAGGATTTGCCCAACTGGGAGGAGTGGACCTTTGTTGTTGAAGAAGAAGAAGCAACAACAGAAGGTAAGGAAGGGGAAGAGGATGGAGCTGCTGTAAAGCAAATGGGGGAAGCCCCACCTCCAAGGATGCAGCTGCTGCCTCGTTTGAAGAGGTTGGAACTCGATCGTTGCCCCAAGCTGAGAGCCCTCCCATGGCAGCTTGGACAGGAAGCCACCAGCTTGAAGGAGCTCTATTTAAGAGATGTGCACAGCCTTGAGGTGGTGGAGAACCTCCCGTTCCTCACCGAGACCCTTTCCATTGTTGACTGTAAAGGCCTGAAGATGATCTCGAATATTCCCCGAGTGAGAGAGCTGCGGTTATCTTGTTGTCCAAAATTAAGGCGTGTAGAGGAGCTGGGTAGTCTGGAGCAGCTGTGGCTGGACGAGGGTATGCAGGATCTGTCGTCACTTTGGGTGCCCGGGCTTAAACACCAACGCCAACAGCGCCATGGCGAAGACCTCGACGTGCACACATGGCCTAGATGTTAGTTGGGCAGCGGAGCGAGCCACAAGGTATGAGCAGAACTGATTGCTGGCCATTAATTTAGTTGCTCCTCCTTTGTTGGGTTTGTCCATTTTAATATAATGCTGTTTTCTCTCTCTGTATTTTGTAGTTTGGATACTTTGGACACTAGCATCTTGATCGAATTTCTGGATATTTGTCTTGTTGGCTCTAGAGGAAGAAAAGGAAAATTAAGCAGCTACATGGGCCTATGGGACGGAACTGGGAACGGAAGTCTTTAATTTGTTCTGTGTTGTTTTGTACGTGTGTGTAGTAGCTATGAGCTTGTGTGCGTGTTGGAATTTTAGTAGCGCTCTACTACTCTAGTAAGATATATGTACTTGAGCCCTTGAAACGTGTTACGAGGTTTGTGTCAGGTTGCTTTGGCTTGCTTGTAGATGTTTCATACGTGCTGCTGTCATGTTGGGCTTGGAATGGCTGTATCAGGTTACTGATTATCATGTCCATCCAAATGGTAAATTTTATTTGTGCCACCATTATTTTGCACATGTCTAAATAGATGAAGTTTAATTGCAGTTCTCCAAACTTGCAAAATAACGGTGGCACCAATCAAATTAACCCTTTTTTTAAGGAACACTGCTTCTGCTGCTGCTGTTATGCTGTGCCGTTACAGAGTCTGGCCCTGTCAGGCTCCTAATTGCACCATCATCTGTATTTTTTGTTCTGCCGTTGTGGTTGTCCATGATATACATGTGGGCATACGTCAGGTTGCTACTTGCAGCAAAGCTAACTGTTTGGCAACGCTCTGCTCAGGGTGGCGATGACAGACGTTCGGTGTTAAGATTCCCCCAACACTCGCGATTTTCCCTCCGATCTCAGCCCTCGCCTGGGATGGGACTCCGTGAACGCCTCCTCTGCTTTGTGCCTTTGTGTTTCGGCTCGCCACTTGCCGGGGCAGCGGCATCTTCCAGCTACCGCTCGACAACATCAGCTGGGCACTGCAATAATGCTTGCTGGGGACATGGAATGGCTGTATCAGCTTACTGAATATCATGTCCATCCAAACATGATTATCAGCGTGGTTACTCAACAGATGAGGCTCTGAACCTTTCCACAACTTCTGTACAAGGGGGATTCTTTCGTGACGGAAGAATTCTGATGACTGACTACTGCCTCGCCAGTGTATCGGACAATTCAAATCGGCAACAGCAGAAAATTACTGACTGCTAATTTGATCTATTTATCACAGCTCCAAAACAGAAAATTCACTTTTGATATGCGCGGAGTCTGCGACGACAAGGCGAAGGATCAAGTCTGCCCTTATGTTTGTGGCTTCATGGTGAACCGCAACTAATCTCTACACTGAAGGTTTTACAGACCCAACTGCCAACCACCAAGTCATCTTCGCCTTGATTAAGAATTTAAGATGGCAGCCAAGTCATCTTCATCCTGATTAAGAATTTAAGATGACAGCCAAGTCATCTGAGCCAAATGTTGACTCGTATCATTGGAGCTGGTAGCATGCTGCTGTAAGCCTGTCGCAGAGGACCCAACTTTTATTGCTTTCGTAGACTTTGGCGGTAATGCGAAAACAGGGACGGCACCAGGGAGGGTGCATGCATGTGCGGAACTGTCACTCGCGTAATCAGTTTCATAGAATTAAATTCGACCCAATCAGTTGGATCTTTATATATGCTGAACTGTTGCGTGCAGTGGCGGAGCCGGAAAAAAATTTAAAGGGAGGCCAAATAAACACATACAACATTTGTTAGTTTAAGAATTTTATAATTTGCACTAACTTTTTATTGTTCATATACACATATACTAGCTAGTCATGATATATATAGTATTGAGCAATGGCAATGTACAAAATTCAATAGTTTGCAATACAAAGGGTCTATTTTTCTTGTTCATTTCAGTTTCACTTGCATGAGGCCGATCGCCTACGCAGCTCCGCCGATACACTAAGTCATGACTCATCGATTGCGAGTTGCGGTGGCAGGCTGGAAGTCACGACATTGGACTTCTAAAGGTTGGATACATCTTAGATTCGCATGTGGTATGGATTAATTCGTGGACTTACGTAGTTGCATTAGAGGCATGTAGGACTTCATACGTTGGATCTGGCAACTTTGGGCTAAGGCCCCGTTTGGATCCCATGGGCTAAACATGAGTAGTAGCTAATCCAAACGGAGGGCTAATTCCAGCTAAACTTTAGCCCGAGGCCACAAAGTGCATTAGCCCATTAGTCCTTGAAGAGCAGCAAATGTGGGCTAAAATTCTCTGGGGTTTGACAAAAGACACCCATGCCCTCCCCTCTCTTCTCCTGAGACATGTATACATGGTAAAAGTGCCATTTTAAAAAAAAATTAGCTATCTCCATTAGACAGGATCCAAACAGGAATGAGCTAATTTGAATGGGCTAAAGTTTTTTTTGAACCAAGAATGGGCTAAAATTTAGCCAGATATAGTTTAGTTCTAGTCAATCTAAGATATAGTTTAGTTCTAGTCAATCTAAATGGAGTCTAAAATTCTAACTAATGGCTAGCTCTATTCTTAAACAAAGCTCTACTAAGGTTAAGGTTAAGGGGTCTTAAAAAAAATTCTGGCATTGGGGGGGCATGGCCCCTGCTGGCCCTGTTAGAATCTGATACCCCTCATAATGCGCAGCACTCCCCAGATCTAGAAAGGATATTGCGAGTACGGTACGAGCCTGCACCGTATCAAGGACAAAGTAGACGAATCTCGTAGAAAACCCTAAATGATGGCGTTGAAGCAACCACGACAAGAGAATAGGATTTTGATGAAGCCAACCGCAAATTCTTTAAGCACAGCTCCAAAAGAGTACAAGTGATTGTCGCTCCCTCACAACTCTACTTGACCCTCTAGGACCCTTTGATTCTCGCCCTATACAAGAATCTAGTGCTATAGAACTGTCTAGTCTATCCCTCTTGAGCGCTCCTAATTGCTCCTCACAAGCCTTGGATGAGACCTTGTATTTTCTCTTTGGCTTGATTGACTCCTTAAGCCTCCACCCCTTTGTTTATATAGTCCTCTCCAAGGCCCTCATATGTGCAAGTAGGAGTCCTACACCTAGTAGAATTACATGCTCAAATCCTAGTAGAACTAGAAGTCCTAATAGCACACACCTATTGAGTTCTAGTCTAAGTAGAATTTGAGTCACCATACAACAATCTCCACCTTGACTCTAATCCTTTGAAGTTATCGTGCTCCTCCAAGAATTTTCTCCAAATCGGCTTCCTTTTTTTATACTCCCACCACAGGAATGCCCCCACCACAAGGGTTCATGCACATCACCGCGATGAGCATGTTAGAGTCTGGGCTGGAGCGCCTTGACCCTCCACCTAAGAGCTCCTTCGTTGTGTAGTTTGGTTAACCGCACCGCCTTCTCCTATGACCCTTCCATGCCATAGGTTTGTACTGATCTCCGAGCTCCATCTGCTCGTTGGTACTACATGGTCAGTTCCACCACGTCTTCCTCCTTCCAACAATTCGCAGCTTCGCCTCTACGACTGTTAGATTTTCCAATCGCCTTTGTAGCCTTGCACTTGACCACAACTGAGATTTTAGTACCTATCATTGACGAGATGACTTTCTTCTCCTGATCAATATTTTTACCAAATCTCCCATTGGTTGGACCACTTTTAAGATTTTCTATCACTTGGTATCCTCTTTTAATCCAGATGCTTTTCATGATTACTTGCCCTTTGCAAGTAACTCGCATGACTCCACCTTGAAGCGATAAGCCACAACCTTGGAGTTCTAGCAACCTCACAGATATTAGATTCCTTTTCAACCCCAGGATATACCGAACTCTCGTCAATTTGAAATATGTTCCATTATGCATCTCCAATGTAACTGTTCCCACCTCTACAACTGCATACTCCGCGCAATCTGCCAAGTGAACAGTTCTATTTGCCGGACATAGAGATCCTTCGTCAAACATCTCCCTTGCCGAACATATATGGAAGCAACTCTCTAAATCTAATATCTATTCATGAATAGCACCTGGTTTACTAAAGATAAGTACATCACTTTCATCCTCACTTGCCACTGAGCATACTCCTCTCATAGTCTTCAAATTTGGACAGTCCTTTATCATGCGACTCTCTTTGTCACAAAGATAGCATGTGCGGCTGCCCTTGCTCTTGCCCTTCTTCTTCCCGTGATTTTTGACTTCGCCTGTTCCACTTGAAACAGTTAATGCTTGATCACTCGAGGATGAAGATTCCTGTGGATTCTTCAAGGACTCTGCCTCCAATACATATGCAACTATCGCATTGAAGTTGAGAGTGGTTTTCCCGACAAAAATATTCATCACCATATGCTCCCACGATGACGGTAAGGATGAAGCCAGTATGACGACCTTATTGTTCTCCTTGATGTTCTCATCCACACTAATCAGCTACGTAAGCTTATTGAAGACATTCAGATGGTCGACGAATCATGTGCCTTCCTCCATGCACAACCTGAATAATTGACGCTTCAGCACCCACCGATTTGTCAGCGATTTTACCATATACAATTCTTCTAACTCTTCCATAATTTTTTGGTGAATCCGCTTTGATTACCGAGTACTTTACCTCATCGAAGAGACATAGTCGAATTGTACTGACAGCCTTCCACCCCATCACCTTCCATTCTTTAGCAGATGTGCTACCCGGTTTGTTCACCACGCACTATCACACGCTGAAATTTTCTTTGCCCTCAAATTTCTCTACTTGATTCCACATGCCCGACATTGTCTTGATTTCATGCTTCCAAGCACTATGGACCTTCTCACAAAATCGGATCAATCCGGCCTCAGTTCTGATACCACTTGTTAGAATCTGATACCCCTTGTAATGTGCAGCAGCCCCCGGATCTAGAAAGGATATTGTGAGTACGACATAAGCTTGCACCGTATCAAGAAGAAAGTAGACGAATCTCGTAGAAAACCCTAACAACAAGAAAATAGAATTTTGGTGAATCCGATCGCAAATTTTGGTGAAGACCGAATTCTTTTAGCCCTGGAAACATAACAGGAGCTCAGGAACACTTGGACATGAATTTAGTGAAAATGTTTGTAGTGCCAGATTACCCGAGAGGATTAGAAGGCCAACTATGGAGCAAGCCACCTGGCCGGGTTCCATATTGCCGGCTGCGCTCTCGCTAGAGTGAATGGTAGACTGAACAGGACATAAAAACCCTGTGCCTAACGTCTTGTGATGCATGTGATGCTAGTTTAGTCTCGGCACCTACTAATATATCATATTTTAAAGCACCCGATACTGCACCCCGTTTGCTGATAAACTAGTGTGTGATGGGTATTGCAGGCTTCTAGAAGCTGCACTAAATGATTTTTTGAATTGAGCTGCACTATATGTTTTGGATCTGCTACATTTACTCAGTCGGCTGATGGCAATTTTCACCACAAGCTGATACTTTAGCTAAGCACTAATATGATTAGTGGCGTGTAATATGTAATATCTATATATAAAAGAAAACAGAAAAGATAATGGAAAAGGAAAAAAAAGACTTTAGTCTCGGCTGGTTTCACCAGCCGGGACTAAGGGGCCTCCGCCCTGGGCGCGGCGTTGAAGCCCTTTAGTCCCGGTTGGTATGACTAGCCGGGACTAAAGGGGCTCCGTCCTAGGCGCAGCGCCGAGGCCTTTAATCTCGATGCCCTAGTCTCGGTTGTGAAACCATGACTAAAGTCCATTCCCAACCGTGACTAAAAGCGATTTCTCCACTAGTGAGTGTCGGTCACTTCAAGGAGTCTAGCCAAATATACTGATAAAGTCGCGGTTAGTAGAGCTGGAGGCTACTTCTTCTGCAGATTGCTAGTTGCCAATCAATGCTGTGATACCCAGGGTTAAGTGGCGTTCGGGATCAATGAACCGCATGTTAATTGGTTATTAATTCAGGTGGTGGGACAGAAGCAAAGCATGGCTGATTATTATACCCAAAGTCCAAACATAACACGAGCAGCCGTGGGAATTGAAACGAGGAAACAGATCCAGACCACTGAACAACTCCGGTGCTATTTGGGAAACTCAACCAGGCGCTCGCTTTGTGCTCTTCGCCTGCCTCTCCACTCCAGTGAGGCGTTTCCTGTCCTCGACCATGCATATCTGATTCAGCTACACACCGACTAGCGATATTTTCTTGCTTCAAAAAGGGACAGTGCACTTTGAGGACGATGAACGTGCCTAGCTAGCTGCACATGGTAATTTATTTGTAGGTGTTTTATCATCTTGCTATTAATAATTGGAGGCTCCTTTTGAAGTCTCCAGGTGAAGCCACGTAGGATCCTAGGTGGACACTCTAGAAAAAAATAAATCCTAAAAATTCTTAAAAAAATAAAATATCTAGCCATCAATTGGAACACTCAAAGTATCATAGCCATTAGATCTATTATACTTTCTAAATATTACCCACCTATGCCATTATGAAAATAGCTTAAAGTAACCCCCAAAATTTATATCTAAATTATCCACCTGTGCCATTATGAAAATAGCTTAAAATAACCCCCTAAATTTATATCTAAATTACCCACCTCTGCCATTATATAAATAAACCAAACTAACCCCTGATCTTCATCAAAATCACCCACTTATGCCATTATAAATAATATTTTAATAAGCTCCTAAATTTGCAACTAAATTACCATTATGAATACCTAAAAACTAACTTAAAGTGACCCCTTAACATTACATATATATCACTCACATATATCATTATTAAAAAGAACATGATGTAGTCCTACATTTGAATACAAAACACCTTAATTAAAAATATGCACCAAAATAAGATTGTAAATTGTGTATTTAATACATTGTTGGAATATGATACAATGATTAATGTATATACACATGATGTGCATTGTCATTTTTAATATATCAACGCAATGATTAATGTATATAAACATGTATATGCGCATAATTTATATACGCATGATAAAAATAATATATATTTATATAGGTATTAAATATTTAACAAATGAGAGATAGCTCAAGGTAATAGTTTGGTAGCAATGTAGCCTTAATTATTTAACTGGAAACTCCGCATTAGTTCTCACGAGACACGCAAGAAAAAAGACAGATCCTAGAAATTCTCACAAAAATCAGAAACATCAATCATGCAAACTCTAATAACCATAGTCATTGGTTTATTGTATTTTTTAAAAATTTACCCAACACAATCATTATAAAAATATTCTAAAATAAACCTGAAATCTATATCTAAATTATCGAGCTATGCTATTATAAAAATAATTTAAATTAACCCCACAATCTTTATCTAATTTACCCATGCATATCATTATAAAGGATAACTTAAAATGAAATTCAAAATTTGTATCTAAGTTACCCACATATATCATTATTAAAGATAACCTAAACTAAACACCTAAATCTTAATCTAATTATCTTCATGTGCATCGTATCAAAAAGTCCAAACGTAAACTAATATATGATTCTAATTATCACTGTTAATATAGAAATAATAAGTTATGGTATTTATGCATGAAGAGTGTCACCATGTAGACCATTTATACATGTATATGTGAGAAAGACATGAAAACTATTGATTTTATGCTAAATATAATGTATGGAGGTGCAATACAAAATGGGAGAGGTGTAAATGTGGATACAAAATGTAGAGAATAATTACTAATTAAAAAATCAATCACAAATGAAAAAATAAGTACACATCTATATGAGTGTTATGTTTAAGTATTGAAAAAAAATGAAAGATCAATATGTAAACAATTTTGATTATTAGATAAGAGTTTAATTTTTAAATAATTTTATATACAATAGCTTTTAAAAATATTAGCCCATGCGGGAGCACGGGTTGATGGACTAGTACTAATTAATAATGAGTTATGGCTAAACGCTTTAGACGCTGCCCATCAATTGCAACACTTGCAAGCTAAGGCATGATCCCCACATCATCCTCTACCATTTATTACGAGATCACCATTGCTGCCTGTCCAATTGTCATAAAACAAGTATAAAATTTCTCTGGAATTTGCAGAACAGGCGTTGACTAACATACTAACACTAGTAGAGAAACCGCTTTTAGTCCCGGTTGGCAACTCCCATTAGTCCCGGTTCCGCAACCGGGACTACGCCACCGGGACTAAAGGTCCCAGCCTTTAGTCCCGGGTATTTACCCGGGACTAAAAGCCACCTTTAGTCCCGGTTGGTAATACCAACCGGGACTAAAGGGTCTCCACGCGGCGCCCATGATGGAGCCCCTTTAGTCCCGGTTGGTATTACCAACCGGGACTAAAGGGCTTTTTTTTTCTTTTCTGTTTTTCTTTTTCTTTTTCTTTTCTGGTTTCTTTTATACAGAGATACGTATTATACCTGTATAATAATATACGTATATGTCCATATATGTATTAGTTATACGTCACTAATGCATTAAACTATTAATACTGATATTAATATATACGGTAATAATATTAAACTTATATATATTTAAATAAAACAAATTTTGATAAATCCAAGATTAATATTAATATTTACATCAAGATTTCAATATTAATATTTACACCAAGATTTCAAAGGAGCATATACAAAATTCCTAATATTTGCTCCTTGTATCGGGCTCGTGTCCATCCCACCAGAATGCCCCTGTCTTGCTCACGACCTCATCGATTATAAATCCGCAGAGTGTCTCTTGAATCGCCGCGACTCTTTGGTCCGGTAAGATCTCATCTTTCATATTCTTTATCTGAGGATGTGGTTAATAGAAAAATATAAATAATAGCTTTTATGACTCACATGCATGCATACATACATATAGATTTCAATGGAAATGGAACATACCGTCAGGTCCCAATTAGTGACGATCGTCTTATGCCCTACAAGAGTGTGCATGTACTCACAGACATAATATCCACATAAATTGGTGCCTTGATTCTGCCTATAACACTTTATAGGAGAAATGGTCAAGTCATTACATGCATAATCATGATAATGAAACAAAAAAAGAGATGTTGGTCTATGTATAGTAGTATTTACCGGAAAGTCTCCCTTGATACCAAGTTGTTCCTTGAATGGACCTTTTTGCTCTGCACGAAACTTTTTCCAACACCTGCGCACACCATATGAAATAAATGGAATTCTTTGCTGAGCTAAAGAGGAATAATAGTGCGAGGACGAAAATTACTTTTGAAGGAGGTCAATCATTAGTTGGTACGCGTCCCGTGGTCCCCTCAATGAGTCCATGATGGTCAACAAGCTTATGTCCGGTTGTATAACAAATAATATCCAATGAAACCTATTTACATGCAAGTTTTGTACCAAGAGTCACGTCAATTGAAATAAAAATTATGTTAGGAAGAAAACTAAAAGATGCACAAGACAGTAAAAGTACTCACCCAAAGTTGTAAGGAAATAGAATCATTGTCTTGTAATGTTGTACACGTAAGAATCTGTCAATGTTGTTCATTGTGTCTTCATAAAAATTTAGTAACATATGCTGGTTTACAGTTTTTGGGTCGATGAAGCCCAAGTGGAAGTATGAGTTTTTCCTGCATTCTTCAATCTCCATTCTACAGGATACAATTTAAAAAAAATAAATGTTTAATAATAGGTTGACAATACATAGGAGACGTTAAATATAGAAATAAATGAAGCACTTACAGCACCCAGCAGCTGAGGAGAGACACGTCAAGGGCATCCCTATGGTATATCTGGTAAATTTCTGAGAATTCCAGATACATAACATTATCGCCACGAAAGTAGTCATCATCTCTAATCTTCAATCCCACCATGTTCTGGCCTTGGGCCGACGCCTGAAGGTACCATTCATGTAATCTGTACATTTTTGTTGACAGCGTGTTGTACGTATCGGGGTCAACTAGAGGTAAGCCAAGCTGAAATGGCCACCTTGGTATAGCCTTTGGGGTCTTACTCTCATCTAGCATTTGCGAGGGCGTCATTCCTGCCCCTTTGCAAAACTCAAGCGGGTCGACCGGTCCAATTCCAGCATTCACCATGAGTGGATCAATTGTTTGCCTCTCCTGCTCACCGAGCTGAGCAACAGCCTTTCCCTTCCTTTGTTGCTTGACGCTCTTGTGGCTCTTGGTAGACTCTTGGCTCTGTTGACTCCGTCGCTCCTTCTCCTCCCTTTGATTCTTCTCATACGATTTCTTAATAGAGCGGTCATAGTCCGACAACAATTTCTTCTGAGTTTCTTTAGCCATGCCAATAAAGAAAGCAGATTTAGCAAAATCAACTACTTCTTTTTTCTCGGGCTCCTTCTTTTTGAAGAACTCTTTAACCTTATCCAGACTATGCTGCTTGCACTCCTCATCAGTTTTTTCCCATGGTAGCTTGGCAGGTTCCTTGGCTTGCTTTGCTGGCTTCTTTGCAGGTGGCTTTGTTGGTGCCTTGGCTTTCTGTTGCTTAGCTTTCTTTGCCGGCGGATGTGCAGGCGGCGGAGATTGCTTAGCTGGAGGTGACGGAGATTTTTGAGTTGTTGGCGACGGAGACCTTTGTGATAATTGAGATAATTGAGATAATTGAGATAATTTGAGATAATTGAGATAATTGATATAAAATGATATAATTGATCTCACAATTGATATAAACTAATATCCAACTATTATCAAAAAATCACACTAATATAAAAACAAAAAAGACTAATATCCAACTAGAATCCATCTAATTGATCTCACAATTATATTATAGTATATAAACTAAAA
>CM014277.1:77751296-77762912 GCA_004135705.1 Alloteropsis semialata
TCGTCGTTGCGATGGTCACGTCGGTGAGGTCGAACTTGGTCGGCTCGGGGCCGAACATCATCGCGCCATTGACGGCGGTCGTCCCGCGGGGGGCTGTACCGTGCGTCGTACTGCTCACGCTCCATGAGCTCGTGAACGACGCGGCGCTCGTCTTCTTCAGCTGTAGCATCACCTGCCTCCCCAACTGGCTGGCGGTCGGGTCGGCCGTAGTCCCGGTCGTACCGCTCGGCGCTCGAGCTCGGCTGCATCGCGCTCTCGGTGCCGAGCGTCGAGGTCGGCGCGGATGTCGCGGGCGTAATCCCTCAGACGATCACGGAGATCATCAGGTTGGTGGTGCCGTTGGTGCCTGTCGCGTCAGTCTTGGTAGCGGTCGCGGCGAAGGTCCACGTTGCGCGGGTTACGCCGTTCTTCTTCTTCGTCTTCATGGTGGTTCTGGGCCACCTATTCTTCTACGACGGGCAGTGGAGGGTTCCTTCGACTGTGCTGATCCTGATCCGATCTGCTATGAGCAGAGCGGTGGCCTGAAGAGCGATGGCCAGAAGAGCGAGCCGAGTTAGATCGTCCAGATCGGGATTTGGCGCAATACGATAGCTCGATTTGTTCCTGGACGGCTTCTAACTAAGCTCGGGCACGCTGCACCTCAGGGGTGTCGGGCATGTGCCCTAGCTCGGCGAATGCGGCGGCAACATTAGCCTGGGGCGTGCGGAAGGGCAATCGGGTGAATGCTCCATCGAGGTTCTGAGGCTCGACTCCGGGAGGGCCCCGAGGCGGAGGTCATTGTCTTGGTGGAGCCCCCGAGGGGATCTCTCCGGTGGCTGCGGCGACTACAGGTTCACCAGCAACTGCTGCAGCTGCAGGGTTTTCGGCCGCTGCCTGAGGCAGGGCGGCTTCTTCAGTGCGACTGTCACACCCGGTTTTCGAGGAATAAAACCAAGTAAATCACATGTGCGCCAGGATCCGTTCACACACACATGATGACATCATTAGCAGTATCAAACCAATGTATATCGAAAACAAAAGAGAGTTAAGTAACATTATTACAAGCCACAAATAATATCCTTAACAAAAATAAACGTCTCATCTAAGAACTGGTAAAAGATCCATCCACAGGCAGTCGACTGGTGGAACGCACACCTAGAACTCGTCAAACTCCTCGATGTAGTCTCCACAAGTATCACCCTCTGAGCCGCAGATAAACAAGTTTGAGTACACTTATGGTTGGTACTCAGCAAAGTGGAGTAATAAATAAATATGACATGCAAGGCTTTAATCAAGGATGGCAATAGGCTATAGCATTAAGCAATTTTAGTTGGTCATGTTTTTAGTTAGCAAGCTTAACTAAGTACAAGTATATACCAACCCAAATAAAGTATAGAAATAAATGCTCAACAAGTAACCATGATTTAATTCAACTTCAAGTTTAATTATCATGAGAGGATCCAAGCCGCTCTTAACCGTGAGCACGACTGATATATCAGTTTTACACTCTGCAGAGGTTGTACACTTTACCCACACACAATGTATTCTCATATAGCCTGAGGTCATGAGTCTCTTCAACACTTCCTTAGGTGAGGGGCCAGAGAAACATTACATGATCTTTACAAAGAATTATTAACATGAAACAACCCGCTAAGGTTTCAAGCCATAGCAAAGCATAACCTTTTCTAATCGCCGAGTTACTTACCAAAGCATACTCCCAAGAGATCCGGCTATACCCCATCTATGCTTTCCCTCTTGCCCTTTCGGTAAGATTATTACAAGTTAATTCTTCTAATTAATTAATCATGACCAGAGCCCGTTAGTTATGTGGTTGCACTGTTTTCTCGGGTTGTCACTCCATGTTCCAATTAAAAGTATGTTCTTGTTTATCGTCCAATGAGCATATCACATATTCATAAGTTCAGCATTAATGATCTCCATAACCCAAGTGTAGAGCAACTAAGCAAAGCTACCCAACAATAACTAAATACCCAGGTTATGCAAGGAATAAGGTAAACAAGACTAGGCACATCCCTAAAATAGGCCCCATCAATATTATAACCATGCATGACATAAAAGTAAATGTGATAAATGTATGATTATCCTTGGGATAAGCATGATCAAGGACACTTGCCTTCTGCGAAAGGCTCCTGCTGCTCAGAATCTTCAAAGAACTGCTCCTGCTCCTCAAACTGCTCTCCTTCTGAACGCGTCACACGATCACATACAAGAAGCAATACAACAAAATAAGAAACAATACACCAAACGTATGCAACAGAACAAAACAACAGAATAAAACTACTGTACACGTCCTAAGGATCACGTGAGCGCAAGAATCACTTAATTTGGAGCTAAAACGTGGAAGATATGGCTAAAACAAGATAACAAGGGCTTAACTGCGATTACCAGAACTTCCTAAGGGCTAGACAGGAAGATTCTAGGGGCATAAACATAATTACGTATAAAAACCTAAGGTCTACAGCGTAAAACAGCAGGCTCGGACGGCGGCTACTATTATTTGAAAACTCGGGGTTCAAACCGTAAGAAAACAGGACCTAAATATAAATACTTTGAACTAAGGCTGGACGGCGGGTTAATTTCCAAAAACCTCAGGGGCTCTTAACTAAAAAGACCAGGCTGACCGGTATTCACTTCGGTTGACCTAGATCTAAAACCGTTGACGCAAGATCGGACGGCTCAGGTGCTACGGCATCTCCGGCGGCGGCGGGAAACAGGACGGCGGCGGCGCAAGACGGCGGCGACGGCGAGGTTCGCCGGAAAAAGGCCTAAACAACGCTACGGTGCACTAAAACGAGTGCGGTTTGGACCAATAGATCGAGCGAGGCACGGGGATCTCACCTAGACTGTTCCTGACGACGATTGCGCGGCGAGGACGGCGGTTCGACGATGAGGGCGGCTTCGGCGGTCCTGAGCACGGCGGCGAGCGGTTAGATCGGTGAAAACGGCCAAAGGACGCACAACTTCGCTCCGAGAAGCTTCCTTACGTGCTCGCGATGCTCCGGGTGGCTTCCTCGACGACGGACGGCCGGCGGGGCTCGGAACCGAACGGCGGCGGCGTCGAGAAGCTCCGAAGGCGGCGCGGCTGCGAAGCTGGGGCACGAGCGGCGCTAGGGTTTGTTGGGGGAGGCTCGCGGGCTGGCAGCGCAGCTTTATAGGGTCTAGGGGAGGCCCGGGGCTTGCGGGAAGGCGGTTAGGATGCGGCCGCGGCGAGGGAGTCGGAGTCGGGCACGAGCGCTCGGAGTCGGGCTGGACTCACGGGGACGAAGGCGCTGACGCGCGGGACCCACCGGTCGGCGACAGGCGGAGGCGGGTTCGGCGGGGGCGTCTTCGACGCAGCAGACGGGAACGCGGGCCGCAGCGGGGAAACGGGCCGGCGACAAGCTGGGAATGGGCCGGGCCGAACGGGGTGGTCCACCGGACTAAAGGAAGAAGACAGGGGCTAAAACCGAACCTACGAAGAGTTCAGGGAGGTCTTTCGGACTTAAGCTAGAAACTATAAAACTAAACAAACAAATGCAAATCAATTCGAATTTAAATAGAATTTAAATTCTCCTCAACTTGCAAACAGTACACAAAACTTATGCAGCAGCATGAATGCAACAAAAACTTATTATGACTAATAATTAATTATTAAATTGAATAAAATCCTAATAAATTCCGATTAATTCCTAGAAATTTATTTAAGCCCTAGATAAATCCTAGAAAATTCAGAATTGGTTTCTAAGATTTATTGTGATGAAATTTAGGGTGTTACAAACCTACCCCCCTTAAAGTGAATCTCGTCCTCGAGATTCGGATGAACTTGCGAAGAGATTGGGAAATTCTGCCATCAATTCATCCTCTCTCTCCCATGTAGCTTCCTCCTCACCATGATGACTCCATTGCACCTTGCACATCTTAATTACTTTATTCCTAGTAACTCTCTCAGCCCTCTCCAATATTCTAACTGGATACTCAGAATAAGATAGATCATCCTGCACACTCAGATCATCCAAAGACAACTGCTCTTCTGGCACTCTGAGGCACTTCTTGAGCTGAGATATATGGAATACATCATGCACATCTGACAACTGAGCTGGCAACTCTAACTGATAAGCCACTTCTCCCTTCCTCTCCAAAATCTTGAAAGGTCCAATATAGCGAGGTGCAAGCTTCCCTTTGACTTTAAACCTGCGCAACCCCCTAATTGGAGACACTTTCAAGTATACATAATCACCAACATCAAAAGCTAGCTCCCTTCTCCTAGTATCAGCATAGCTTTTCTGCCTGGACTGAGCTGTCCTCAAATTCTCCCTAATCACCTGCACTTGTCTTTCTGCTTCCTTAATAGCATCTGGCCCAAATACTTGCCTCTCTCCAGTCTCACTCCAGAACAACGGAGTTCTGCACTTCCTCCCATACAAGGCCTCAAAAGGGGCCATCTTCAGACTCGCCTGATAACTGTTATTATACGAAAACTCAGCATACGGCAAACTCTTATCCCAACTCTTACCATACTTCAATGCACATGCCCTCAACATGTCCTCCAACACCTGGTTGGTTCTCTCAGTCTGACCATCAGTCTGGGGATGATATGCAGAGCTAAAATTAAGGCGGGTGTCCATAGAAGCGTGCAACTGCTGCCAGAACCTAGAAGTGAACTGGGTACCTCTGTCAGACACTATCTTCTTGGGCACACCATGAAGACACACAATCCTGGCGAAGTATAACTCTGCAAGCTGAGCTCCATTATAGGTGGTCTTCACTGGAATAAAGTGAGCAACCTTCGTCAACCGATCAACAATCACCCATATGGAGTCATAACCAGACCGTGTACGAGGCAAACCAACTATGAAGTCCATACTAATCTCCTCCCACTTCCATTCAGGTATTTTCAGTGGCTGTAGCAGTCCTGCTGGCCTCTGATGCTCTGCCTTCACCCTCTGACAAGTGTCACAAATGGCCACATACTCTGCTACATCTCGCTTCATGCCATACCACCAATACCTCTCCTTCAAATCCTGGTACATCTTGGTGCACCCAGGATGAATGGAGTAAGCTGAATCGTGCGCTTCCCTCAGTATCATCTGCCTAATAGAATCAATAGCAGGCACGCAAATCCTATCTCCCAGCCAAAGCGTGCCTTGCTCATCTAGCCTGTATCCTGGAGCTCCTCCTTCTATCATACTCTGCTTAATCTCCTTGATCTTCGCATCATCAAGTTGTCCCTTCCGGATCTCCAGCTCTAATGTAGGCTCCACTTCCAGAGTCACTGCCTCAGTGTGAGCAACAAAACCAAGGTTCAGTTTCTGGAACTCCTCGCATAACTCATCAGGCATCGCATGAGTCAGAAGGGTATTAGCATGCCCCTTTCTGCTCAATGCATCCGCAACCACGTTGGCCTTTCCCGGGTGATAATGAATCTCCAGGTCATAGTCCTTGATTAACTCTAGCCAGCGTCGCTGCCTCAAATTGAGATCCTTCTGAGTAAAGATATATTTCAAGCTCTTGTGATCTGTATAAATCCTGCACTTATTGCCCAACATGTAGTGCCTCCAGATCTTCAGAGCATGAACAACTGCTGCTAACTCAAGATCATGAGTGGGATAATTCACCTCATGCTTCCTCAACTGTCTAGATGCATAAGCTATGACTCGGCCTTCCTGCATAAGAACACATCCTAAACCAAGTCTAGATGCATCACAGTATATATCAAAACTCTTAGTAATGTCTGGCATTACCAATACAGGAGCTGTCGTCAACCTCTTCCTGAGTTCCTCAAAACTGGCCTGGCAAGCATCTGTCCACACAAACTCCTTCCCTTTCTCTAAGAGCGATGTGAGAGGCTTCGCCAACTTAGAGAATCCCTCAATGAATCTCCTATAATAACCTGCCAAACCCAGAAAGCTCCTGATCTCGGACACACTCTTCGGTGGCTCCCAATCTAGCACCTCACTGACCTTGCCTGGATCAACTGCAATGCCACCATCTGTGATAACATGTCCAAGAAAAGACACCTCCTTCAGCCAGAACTCACATTTGCTAAACTTGGCATACAACTGATGCTCTCTAAGCTTCTCCATCACTAGCCTCAAGTGCTCCTCATGCTCCTCTTCATTCTTGGAATAAATCAGGATGTCATCAATGAACACCACCACGAACTTATCCAAGTACTCCATGAAGACCTTGTTCATCA
Organism: Alloteropsis semialata; assembly: GCA_004135705.1. NCBI lineage: Eukaryota > Viridiplantae > Streptophyta > Magnoliopsida > Poales > Poaceae > Alloteropsis > Alloteropsis semialata. Next base: position 77,757,472 of record CM014277.1, read on the forward strand.
AGTACATAAAGTAGGCGGGAGCATTAGTCAAACCAAAAGACATGACGGTGTATTCATACAACCCATACCTGGTGGTAAAGGCTGTCTTAGGAATATCTGATGGTCTGATCTTGAGCTGGTGATAACCTGACCTCAAATCGATCTTGGAAAACACCTTAGCTCCCCTCAATTGATCAAATAGGTCCTCAATTCTTGGCAACGGATATTTATTCTTAATAGTTACCTCATTAAGCGACCTATAATCAACACACATTCTCTGTGTGCCATCCTTCTTCTCCACAAAAATAACAGGTGCTCCCCAAGGTGATGAACTAGGACGAATAAAACCCTTGTCTGATAATTCTTTTAATTGTTTCTTAAGTTCTTCTAATTCATCAACAGCCATTCTATAAGGTCTTTTAGCAATAGGGGCAGTGCCAGGTAAAAGCTCAATAATAAACTCAATGTCACGATCAGGTGGCATACCTGGCAAATCGTCAGGAAAGACATCCGGATAGTCACAGACAACGCTGATATCCTCCAATGAAACTCCCTTCATCTGATGGACTGTGCCCTCTGCTGATGAAGGTATGGCAACATCCACCTCAATCCTTTCCCCCTCTGGACTGGTGAGAAGTACTGATCTCTTGGCACACTGAATTACTGCATCATACTTGGCTAACCATCCCATTCCGAGAATAACATCAATCCCAGATGACTCTAGCACTATAGGATGAACCAAGAAATCTCTATCCAAAATTCTCAGTTTAACATTATGGCATCTATAGGATGATTTCATGTTCCCCCCGGTGAATTAACTAGCAAGTCGCTTCTCATTGTGGATACGGGTATGTTATGTTTAGCAACAAACTGAGCAGTAATAAAACTATGAGAAGCTCCTGAATCAAATAAAACCGAGGCGGGGGCGGAGTTAACAAGGAACATACCAAGCACAACATCCTGAGCCTCCTGAGCGGTCTCTGCTGCAAGGTGATTCACCTTGCCCTGGGTGAACCTCTGCTGTCCTCTGCTGCCCTGTGGAGTCTGGTTCCCATTCCTCTGCTGGGACTGCTGGACCTGTCTGGGAGTGCTGCTGCCCTGACTCTGTGAAGACTGACCAGAACCCTTGGGACAGTTGTGAGCAAAGTGGCCAACTTCCCCACACCTGAAACAACCACGAGCGGGCGGAGTGCTGGGGGTAGCACCTCTCACAGGCGTGCTAGCTGGAGTACCCTGGCGACCCTGGGTAGAAGGAGTGCGCTGGCCCTGCTGGCTGGAGCGCTGGAACTGTGAAGCGGGGCGCTGAGGCTGCTGGAACTGCTGAGGCTGTCCACCCTGTCCTCCTGAACGGTACGGCGTACCCTGAGCCTGTGATTGGAAGTAGCGGGGGTGAGAGCTGCTGCCTGACTGACCCTGCTGAAGAAGCTTCCTCTTGTGGTCACCCATCTCACGGCGTGTACACTCCACACCAATAGCCTTATCAATCAGCTGCTGGAAGGTAGGAAAAGTGTGGACCATCAATTGGTAGCGAATGGGAGCACTAAGACCCTCCAGAAAGTGATCCTGCCTCTTTGCATCATTGTCCACCTCCTCTGGAGCGTAGCGAGACAGCTGAGTGAACCTGTCCCTGTACTCAGCCACTGACATGTTCCTCTGCTTCAAAGCGAGGAACTCCTTCTTCTTTTGCTTCATCACACCGGCAGGAATATGGTGATCTCTGAAGCTGGTCTTGAACTGATCCCAGGTGATAGCATTACGATCTGCAGCAGCGGCGGCGTAGGAGTCCCACCAGTCAGAAGCTGCACCCTCAAGTCGTCCTGAAGCATACAGGACCTTCTCCCTGTCAGTGCACTGTGTGATCTCCAGCTTCTTCTCAATGTTCTTGATCCAATCATCCGCATGAAGTGGATCAGCACAATGTGAGAAGGTGGGCGGATGATGACTCATGAACTCACGGTGCCTGTCCCGTGGCTGATTCCCCTGTCCTCCCTGCTGGTTCAGCTGGTTCTGCAGGTTGGTCATGGCTGCAGTCATGTTCTGCAGAAGCGCCATCTGAGCAGCAACAAACTGTTGATCCATTGCTGGCGGTGGCACTGGGGGCTGCTGGGGACCGTGGTGAGGAACAGCTGGCTGAGCAACTCCTGAACCAGACCTGGTGTTCACCATCTGAGCGTTAGAAACATGAGATTTAGAAATTGATAGACGAACTGAATAAGATGGAATAAAGAATGCACAACAATATGAATACCAGATGTAATTACTTGTATAAGCAAGTTTTACAACATGAATATCATATAATTGACATAGATCATAAGGTTAAAGATTAAATCTCGTCTCCAGATTTAGACAGATTCTGTTAGTCCAACTAAAACAGATATAACTCTTAAACAGATCGTCCAAAAATAATGAATTTTTGACAAAACAGAGAGTATGAAATTCTGAATCCAACCCAATAGGAATCAACTCATTTGGATTTCGGGAACTAAAGATATTAAAGAAACATCCTGGCTGTGTCAGAGGCTCTAGACAGATTCTGTATACTCCACTAAAACACAGGTATCTCTCTGCCAGAAAATCCAAAAATCGTAAGATTTTACCAGAAAATAGCTTATCAAATTCTGGTTCTAACCCAACTGGTTTCATGTCAATCAGAGTTCTGTAGCTTCAGATATAATTCAAACAGTACAGCAGTGTCAGATAATGACGAGAACAGATTTAAATATGACGTGATTAAGGATATATAATGATAATGATTGATAAAGAGATTAAATAAACCTTAAGAACAGAACCCAAGACATATCCCAAACTAACTAAATTTATTGATTTAATAAAAATGATGTTGTGTGGTCATCACTCCACAAAACACCGCAATCATACAAAACTCCAAATCACCAAGTTTAGCACACAGCAAAACAATCTCACACCTAAGCAAAATCTAACACACCACTAATTAATCGAACTATCGTTTATTACAAGACCTGAACAAGACTGAACTCCTATCATCCTAAGGATCCCTAATGGTGGTCCTGCAAGACGAAGAACCAAAGCGAATCCTCTTGCGCGGCGGCGACTGAACATGAGCATGTAACTCGTCCTTAGGTGGTTGAGCATCTCCTCGACGCTCTGCCTCTAGCTCTTCAATCCTCTGATGAGCTGCTTCAATCCTAGCATATGCCAACTCTAGCTCTGAATGAGTGGCATCCAAGTTCTCACTGAGTGCGCTTGTAAGGCCAACCTGAGCATTCATGGTACCGCTCTCAATGGGAGGCGCTGTGAGCTCTACCATGTTACTCCCACTGGCTCGGCGCGGGTAGTGCCTGAAGAAAGAATTGGCCAGAGACGACTGATGGTTGTGAAGAAGAACATACAAGGCACTCCTTGCAGCGTCATCAATCCCAGCTGCAAAGGTGGTATGTGGAGAAATAGCCCTGTGTGCCCTCAACACCAAGAACTTCCTGGTGACCTCATCAAATGCTCTGACATGCACAGTCACGTACCACAGTTCAGGATAGCGTGAGCTTTGGTACCTCTCTCCAATGTACTCAGGCCTGATTGGGTTTCCCTCCTTCACCAGAATGAACCGGAGTACCCTGGGGAAAAACCCACTCCCATCAGTGGTGCGCTCTGTAGTCATCCATCTCGCAACGGGAGAATCATCTGAGTAGTTGTCCACATCTGAGTCTTCTTCATCACTGGAGTCAGGTCCATCATCATCCCCATTGTCATCACCTCCTGGATCACCTCCAGCTTCACCTTGTTGAGCTGGAACATCAACAGGTACCTCCTCCTCGTCATCATCCTCCACTAGGACTGGTGGCACCTGAACTGGAGCTGGCGGCTGCTGAACTGGTGCAGCATCGTCCTGACGAACACACCTCCCTCCAGTCCTCTTGCGAGCGGTCTTCTTAGTCCTAGCCATCTTCAGAAAAGACCAGGCCACTTAAGCACAACTCTAAGGGGTAAGAGCAAAAATAGGTAGATAGAAACAAGACCAAGATATAAGATGAACAGAGTAAGGATAGAGCAATATAAGACAAAAATAAATTTTTGTTTAGCCAAAAGCAGACAGAGTAAGCAATAGCGGAAGTAAGAAAGAACAATTAAGGGCCTAAAAGACGACCATGCTAACTAGGCTAACGTCCTACAGTCAACACTGCTCTGGTACCACTTCTGTCACACCCGGTTTTTGAGGAATAAAACCAAGTAAATCACATGTGCGCCAGGATCCGTTCACACACACATGATGACATCATTAGCAGTATCAAACCAATGTATATCGAAAACAAAAGAGAGTTAAGTAACATTATTACAAGCCACAAATAATATCCTTAAAAAAAATAAACGTCTCATCTAAGAACTTGTTGAGGCCATAATACCAGGGTACCCGACCACGAGGATTGCCGATTACCGACTCCAAGACGACTAAGACTCCGAACAAGACACGACAACCAGATCGCAGGAGGGAAGCCCGAAGACAGTTCGAGTCCTACTAGGTTTAGGTCTGTTTTGTCTTGTAAGGCACGTCTCCCTGGGTATAAATAGCGGGGTTCTGTGCGTAGAGGGTATCGAACATCCAAGTTTGTATTCCACAATCCACCCGAGGGTACTCGTTACGCATTGTAATCTGTACTCGACGAAATAATACAAGCAGCAACTGGACGTAGGGTTATTACTCGATCTCGAGGGCCCGAACCAGTATAAAAATCCTGTGTCTTTCTGTTCATCATCGTGATCAATCTTCGCACAAAGCGGGGTGTCTACCGGACAAATATCTGACGAGTACAACCTCGACAGAGGCGCGCCAGGTAGGGGGCCTTTGCGTGAAGAAAGATCATGCCGATCGTCAACGGATCTGGTTCGCCGACGCGTCGAGTTCCTCGATGCCCTACATGCCCAGTTCCGTCAAGTCGGGAGCGATCGGGAGTTCTGCTTCCGCTTCCGATCTCTACGCTCACCGCCACCAAGTGCCCTCACGAGAGATCCGCTTCGGGGATCTTGTGTTCGAGCACCAGGGCGACTACGAGCTCAAGCTGACAGGGATCCACGATCCCGATCTCACATGCGCCGGTCGGGAAGTTTTCGCCACCTTCACGGAGCCAACTCCTGAAGACATTGCAGATCGCACTGCGCAGTTGGATCTCGACTACAGTGGATCTAGCAATGGGTCAGAACCATCTGAAGACCGCCGCATCCATGTGCTGAATGCAAACGGGACAGGGGCCGCCGCCGAGTCATCTAGCTCGCGTCGAACCGTGCCTCCTCCACGTTTGGACAGCGCACCAACTCTTCAAACGGCTAGAACCCGTACACAACATGTTGCGTCCTCTTTGGCTCCCCGAGATCTCAACAATGATTTCCGGGCCGTCGAACAGGACAATCTACAGATCCGAACCCTCTTGGAGACAATGGAAGCAATGGCCGAAGGGACTCCAATGGCCACCATAGCCAAAAGGGCTCGAGAA
>CM014277.1:77769947-77795829 GCA_004135705.1 Alloteropsis semialata
CCTGGCCGGCCGCCGCGCCCCTGGCCCGCGCGTGCTCGCGCCGGCCGCTGCCGCGTCCCTGGTGTGGAGGCAGAGGGAGAGGGAGAGATGAGGATAAGGATAGAATGGTTGTGGAGGGAGAGGGAGAGCGAGAGGGACAGATAAAAAGGACGCCGGACTCTTCGGTACCGGGTGATAATACGCCCCGGTACTAAAGGGTGGGCCTTTGGTACCGGGTGGTGTTATCACCCGGTACCGAAGGGGTGTAGCTCTTTTAGTACCGGGTCGTAACATCACCCTGTACCAAAGGTCACTCTTTAGTACAGGGTGGTGTTACGACCCGGTACTGAAGGGTCCTCGGGGGCTACCAAGTTTAGACCCGGTACCAATGACCCTTTTGGTACCGGATCATTAGCAACGGGTACTAAAGGGGGGTGACGGATGGCGAGTTTTCTAGTAGTCCACGAACTGGGAAAGAAGAGACCGACTAAACTCTGCAAAAGTCAATCTGAGTGGGAGCACATCGCGGACTCAGCAGATCCATGGCGGGGATGACCATGACCCCATCGCCGGTCGTGGAGGTGGTTGCTGGTCCTCTCTCGGCCCTGACCTCACTGTCACCACCACCGCCACCGCCTGCAGATGCGCCGCCCCCGGCACTTCCGAGAGGTATGGAGAAAAGAAACCCTAGGACGTAAGTACATGGGAGAGAGGGCGGACTCACTTGCGGAAGCGGAGGCGGAGGTGGAAGGGGCGCGTCGAGTTGACGAGGAGATGCGGCGGGAGCGGCGGAACGGAGTCGTGGAGAAGAACATGGTGGAGCGGTGGTGTAACATTCCGTGTTGAAAATTGTGGATTTGAAAATTTTTGTTTGAATTGTTTGCTTAAACCTAGAAGTGTGATCTCTCTCTCCTCTAACAAACTCTTAGTAAATAAATTGTGCTTTTAATTGTAATTAGGGAATTAATTGATTGTGTGATTTGGATTTTGTTTGGTTTTAAACTGTTGAGTGGAATTTATATTTGAACTTCTAAAGTTCAAATATAAATTCAAAGCTAACTCCTAACAAACTTGGACCCAAACCAACCAACAATCTAGCCCGGCCCATCTATCTTTTCCTGTCTTTCCTCCTTTCTCTGCGCCGGCCCGACCCAACATCCGGCCCAGATGACCGGCCCAGCACCACCCCCCTTCCCTTTTCCTTCACTCGCCGACACCCAGGCCCCACCACACGCGCCGCACCCCCCTGTTCCTCTTCCTTCCGACGCCGAAGCGCGCCGCACCGCTCCAACCGCTTCGCCCAGACGCCGCCCGCGCCCACGTGCTCACGCCCCAACTCGCTCTCCCTTGGATCCCAAGGAAGCCGCGCCCCCAAGCAACCCGCACCCGTGCCGCTCTCGCCAGTCTGTCCACAGCCGAGCCCCAACCCCGATTCCTCCTTTCCCACGCAATCTCCCTCCATATAATCCCCCATCCATCCCTCTCTCTTTTCTCCCCAAAACCATCAAGGGCGGAGGCCCTGTTCCACCTCGCCACGGCCAAATTGAAGACGAGGAGGAGAAGAAGGGAGCCAGGAAGAAGTGAATCGAGAGGAGGACGCCGTCCGCGGCAAGCCGAGGAACCACCGCATCAACTCCATCGCCGACTGCGTCTCGTCGCCGCCGCATCAGCACTGCAGGACGAGGACCTCGCCAAGACGACCGCGCCCATCCTCTTCCCCGCGCCGCCAAGCTCGTCGTCGCCGCCAAGCCGCCACCGCGTCATCAAGCCGCACCATCACCGCCGCGAGCGGAAAGGACGTCAGGGAGCTCCGCTCGGAACCGGTTTCACGAGCTCCTTCTCAAGCCGGCCACGACCTCCTTCTCCGGCCGCTGTGAGCGCCATCAACACCCCAATCCCCTTCTCCTCTCTCCGTTTGCCCTGCTTGTCATCTCAGTTCGGCCTTCGAGCCGCCATGGATGCTCCTGTGTTGATCTGCTCCGAAGTGTGGGTGCTCTGTTTGCTCGGCCTTCGTGCCGCAGTTGTCCCTTGCAGGTTTCGCCGCTGCCGTTCCGCTCTCTGTCCATCACCCTCTCTTGTTCTCTGTTTGCCGGCCTGCCGCCCGCCGCACTTGCCGTCACTACTCTGTTCGCCGCCGTCGTGGCCTTGCTGCCCTTCCCTCCCTTGCTCTTTCTGCTGTGGAACACACAGGCACACCACACGTGCACGCGTTACTCTAGCACGCGCCAAATCTCGACCGTATCCACATCGCCGCCGTCCAGGGTCGCCCACTGCTCGTCGCCGTTCTGCCCTGCGAAGACCACAAGGAGGACCACAACGAGATCTGGCCGCACCGTTCACAGAGGATCCCGGCGATGCCTTTGTGTCTCTGACGCGCGGACCCCACCTGCCAATCTCTCCACCTCACTGATCAGTGGGCCCCGCACCGCCTCTCTACCCTCTGTCTCTGATCAGTGGGCCCGCTTCGTCAGTCCCGTATCCACCACCGCAGCCAAAAAGGCCTTGGGCCGAAATGATCGCGGCCCACAAACCTTTCCCCAATCCGGATAAAGTCCAGAAGAGCCCCTCCCGCAAACAAGGCCCATCATAAATCTGGCCCATAAGCAACCCGGCTCCATCCCCTTTTCCTTTTCCCACATCTGACTGCCGGGGCCCACCGGTCATAGACACTGTGACACTGACATGTGGGTCCCACTGACAGCTGACCCCACTGACCTGTTGACCGGGTCAACGCTGACCGTTGACTTGGTCAACGCTGACGTCACGATGACATCATCAGAGGCGGACCCCGCTGCTGACGTCATGATGACGTCAGGCTGCCACGTGTCACCTCCTCAGGCTGCCACGTGTCTGCCCCTTTTCTTTTTCTTTTTCGGAATTTCAGAAATAGGTTTTATCTAAGAAAATTCATAATAAATTGATCCTAGCTCAGAAAATTATGAAATCAGTTTCATAATTCTTCTAAAATCATGCTCTACGCGTTAGTATAGGAGTTGAATGCTTTTGGCTCTTCTTTGGTTCTTATTTGGAGTTTATTTGCAACTAGCTTATCGTGGTTTATTATTTATCCGATTATTAGGACCCTCGGAAGACTTGGACGACTACGTCGACTACGACCACGACGATCGTGATTTCATCAACAAAGTGAAAGTGAAGGACCTTGCTCCAGGTTCACGCCCATTCCGACTTTGAATCCTATTAGGCATCGCTAATAGAACTGCTAGCGCTTTAATTCATGATGATGATGTTAAACCTATGCATAGCCTTTGATTATTACCTGATATCCTTGTATACCTATATATATTGATAAACTCGTGCTATGCTTGCATGTGTGGGAATAGCTGTGGTCTTGATCATCTTGGCGTGAGTTTTGGGGTGGGATAAAACTGAAGAGTTTCGAACCCCCGGCTGGAGTGAGCAGACATTAACCGACCTTCTGGTCGGGGCTCGGGAAGTGTGTTGGGCACTTCCTACGGAGTACCTGTGGCGGGTACATTGTTGTGGTTACTTTGGAGGAGTGGGAGGATGTTACCTGTAATGGGTAGACTGGCGTACCGCGGAGTCGGACGGCCCAGTTTGGAGGCTTGCTTGCTCTGGCTTAGGCTGAGTCAGTTGGACCTGGTGACGGGACTTTGTCAAACGTGCACACCACTTATCCTCAGAAGGGGAGGATTCCAGCCATTTCTAGTTGGGCGGTACCATTTCTGTGGAGCAGTGTGCTAGGATTGGGCTCACCGGTGGTGCCACCGAAGCCCGGCTGTCTCACAGCCCTTTGTTTCCGAGACTCTCGACACCACGGTGGCCAGGCTAGAGACTCACAGTTCTGGGTCCCAAGCCCGGGAAAGCAGGATGGTACCGTTCTGGCTAGAAAGTCATGGTTGTGGGTTGCATCTCGAGTTGGCGGCCACCAGCTCGCAGCCCGGGTGGGACCAGGTGTACACACTCTGCAGAGTTAAAACTATACGTATAGCCGTGTCCTCGGTCATGGACACCCCTCGATTCGGCTTCTTTTGATTAGTGTTTTGGGATATTCTACCTCTCCCCTTTTTCATAGCCTTGGGCTGGTTGAGAGCTGATAGTGCGGATTCCGGCTTGTAGCCGCTGAGATGGGAAGAGTGGGAGTCTTCCCATCGACTCGTGAGGAGCAGGAGGTGAGAATGCGACGGGACCCTGGTGTGCTAGGGTTGACCCGTGGAGATGATAGCTTGGGAAGCTGATGTTGGAGATCTTTATTTCTGTTGCGGCTGCTGCATAGGAAAATTCCAGCCTTATTCCTTGATATATTTGTTATACTAGAATTAGGCCACCTTAAAGCTTGCATACGGTTGGTGACGTGGACCTGTCCCATTCCTTGGGGACAGTTCGTGAGCTTGCAGGTTTGGACTTGGATTCCGATTTCAGCCGACGGATGCTACTTGAAGGGTTGTGTTGCTTCGCTCAAGGTTGCCTGTGGCGAAGACTGGAGATGAAGACTTGAAGACCTAGCTACCGCTTCGTAGGCTTTCTTCTTGTCATTTAGCCCAAAGGGCTTGTATCGGCTACGCTTTCCATATTGTCCTTGTAATAATTGTACTCTGATTCGAAGTATGGATATGATATTATGCTGAAATAAGTTCTGTACGTGATAGCAGTTGAATCTGGGACTATCACATTGGTACAGGGAGTCGGATCCTCCGATTTGGAAATCCGGGTCGTTTCAGGTGGCGGTCTCGCGTCTCCTCTGCCTCGCGCTGTGAAGGACTGGAAATAGTCTTGAATATTCCCCAAGTGAGAGACCTGCGTGTACAGCGCTGTGAAGGACCGAAACGGGCGACTAGAGGGGGGGTGAATGGGAGCCTCTAAAAATTCTCTCTTGAAGACCAGGCCTATATCCCGATTACAACCCCAAACATGCTTCTCACCTAATCGCAAAGATAACACAAGCCAACTCGTGACAAGCTTATCTCTGGAACGATTAGAGAGACACAGAACAATGCGGAAGCAAAAGCAAGACGCCTAAAAGCTTGCACAAGAGAAAAGCCAAGCCACAATTAAAGCAACACTCGCTAGGCATGCACAAGGTTAATTAAATAAAGACTAAGCATGATTAGCAAGTGACCAACTAAATTAAGCATGCAAGATTAAAGCTACTGGAGTTAACTTGCCGCTAACTGACTAAGCACTAGAGCTCGTGATAAAAAGCAAGAGATTAATCTAAGAATACTGCAGCACTTAATTAACAATGGATGCAATGATTAATTCACTATTCATTGAAAGCAATGTTCACAATTAATTAAGATAAGCTGCTGCAAACCTGAATCCTGCGCTGAGCTGCAGCTCGGCCTGCTGCCTGGAGGAGAACAGCCTGCTTCTGGGCGCTGGCCTGCTCTGCAGCTGCACTGGGCCGCGTGCCCATCGCACTAGCTGGAGCTGGTCCGTGCGTGGGAGCCTGAGCTGGGCTGCTGCCGCGTCCACCCGCTTGGGCCGACAGGCAGCTGGCCTGCACAGCTCCGCCTCCTGGGCTCGTCGCGCCCGCAAGCTGGGTTGCCTGCTTGCCCTGCCCGCTGCGGCCGCGCGCACGCTGCACGCGCACGTGGTTGGCGCCGCCTGCGCTGGACGCGCGTCCTCGGCTACTCCGCGCGTGGTTGCGGGCCCACGCGGCTGGCCGAGCCGAGAGGCTGCTGCTGCTCGTCGAGTTCACCTGCGCCCGAAGAACAGAGAAGAATGCAAGCAAAGAACAAGAACAAAGCTCCGACCTTGAATCTAAATTACTTTCTCCACACACAAAGATTCGACGAGCAACTTGAGCCACAGCATCACAACCCCAAGGGTTAATAGATCCATAAAGAAAATCTCGAAAAGCTTAAGTAACCACGATGAATTTGGGGAAAACCGAAACCCTAAGCAAGAACTCGGTTTTGGTGGAAATCTTCAAAATCAAGCCAAATCCGAGAGAGTTTTGAAGGGGAATCACATGGTAAATGCTCACAAGGATCCTAGCAACATATTCCCCCAACAAATCTCAAGGGATTTGAGCTCAATCGCGAAGAACAAAAATTCCCCAAAAATACCTCCGAAAATCCGAAAAAGAAAAACGCACGGGGTTAGAGGATTAGGCACAAGATTAAGAGGATGAAATCACTATGAATCACTTAGACATATCCGGTTACAAGCCACTCACAAGTATTACAAAACTTGGATGGCAAAAAGCTCAAGAACAAGAGTCACTCCTCTCTTCTCTCCTTCTCTCCCAAAGGCTCCCACAAACAAATGAGCAACCCCCACCTACTAAGCCCAAAGAGATGCTGAAATTTCAGCCTCTCCCATACATATAGGCATTTGGCAAGAAGACCAAAATGCCCCTACATGAAGCACACAACTCAAATACCCCCAGGGGTAAAACCGTCCAACTTTTTCTGTATGCATCAGACGGACCCGGCTCTTTCACGACTTCGCTTCGTGTCGACGCAAGCTTCGCGATGGTGCCACGCGTCCTCCGACTTGTCACCCCCGGTTTTGAGGCCCAAACCGGCAAACCCGCTTGCACACCCCGCAGGCGTGACTCACCGCCAGTTTTGAGGCTAAACTGGTCAAACCCTCCTTGCACGCCGCCGCACGACGTGACTCACCGATGTCGACGCGTGTCCGGCCTCCGCCAAGCCTCCGACGCCTCCAAGTCTTTCGCTCCCGCTCCCGGGCCGCCTACTCGACTCGCCTCCGTCCCGCTTGACTCGACCGACGCCGTCTTCATCCTATCATGTATTCTTGCTCTTCTGCGCGCCATGTGGATCGCCCATGACTCCGCCCGGACTCCTCGGGTCCCTCGGTCCAAGCCTACTCGTTCACCCTTCACCGCCCTCGGTCCATCGGCATGAACCTTTCGCGCTTGACCTTCACCGCATGCCGTCGACCGCCATGTCACATCCTACACCAGCACATCACAAGCCAAGAGATACATCAAACCACACAACGGTTGTCAATCACTCATCATCCAAGGGTGACCACCACTGGTCCACACGCTGTCCGAAATTGAGGTGCATTGAGAGGCTGGTCTCCAAGAGCGGCACCGACAGCTACACAGCTACGAATGCCCATGGTATGACCACTCTCGCAGAGATATTTGAACACGATTACATATTCATCTCATCCCCTGCTTTTCGTTGATGCTCTGTTTTCTTGCCATTGGCCAGTGTACCTATTGAAGATGGAAGTGACTGGATATGTCACGTTACTATAAAATCACGGAGGTCAGTGGATATATATCCACCAAGCGTCTATTCAGGTCAAGCTGCAGCAAGTTGCTTGCATGGCAGTACGCTTGGTTCTCGAGGAAGGACTGGAGGATGAGTGATCAAGAACCACAAGAAATCAAGATGCGCTGATGTGGGACTACAAGGAGAAGGCTCTCTCTCTGGTTTGGCATTTGGGAAGGCCTGTTAATGGTGTTTAAGTGCTTGTCTATCATTGTGTGCGTGTCTGAATAAAGTGTGTGCTACTTAAGTTTCCCGATTAATTCTGTGTGATGGGCTTGTATTCCTCGTACTTTTTGTAAACTTGTAATGTGAACAACTGCATTTACTGTTAATGTGCGTGTCTGAATAAAATGTGTGCTACTTAAGGATGCTGTTGCCTCGTTTGAAGAAGTAGGACCTTGTGGACAGTCCCAGGCTGAGAGCACTCCCACGGCAGCTTGGACTGAAAGCCGCAAGCTTGAAGGTGCTCGATTTTAGAGGTATATATGTGCAAGTGTGCAACCATAAGGTTGTGGAGGACCTCCAGTTCCTTTCTGATTATCTTTTAGTCGCGGATTGTAAAGGCCTGGAGAAGGTGTCGAATATCCTCAAGCACGAGGGCTGCGTGCGGGGGCTTGTCCATGCGGCTGCTGGGGCTGCACGAGATTATGCAAAGAGGTCGCCTCATTGTGGCTGCCTGCGGCATCTCACAGATTTTACCGCTAACAGTACGACCACCGTCCTGCTTCGCTATTTCACAGATGAACCTGACCTCTGCATATTTTCTCTGTTTTCCGTACAGCGTGCAGTAGGAAAAAACGGTAACAGGTTGGATCAATTTACTACGAGTCATCAAAATATACAAGGTAATCGATCCTCGGTCCCGCTGAGTACGATCCATGCCTTCGTGACAAGAAAACACAGGTCTACGATCCATGCCTTCGTGACAAGAAAACACTGGCTGTGTTTCGTTGGAGGCTGAAAATTTTTTCAGGGTATTAAATGCATCTTTGACCATTAATTAGAGGTATTAAATAATATCAGTTTACAAAACTACCTCCACAACCTCTAGTAAATTTCCGAGACGAATCTAATGAGGCCTTTGACCGCATGATTAGAGGATGATTAGAAAATGGTTACTGTAGCATCACTGTAGCAAATCATGGATTAATTAGGCTCATTAGATTCGTCTCGGAAAGTTACGCTCATCCGTGAAGAGGTTTTGCAAATAGACTTCATTTAGTACTCCATGCAAAAAAGATTTCCTTTTGCAAATTTTTTCAGCCCTCCAACGAAACACGGCTGAGTTACTTTGAACATCGGGCCCCACGTGTTCGATCTGGCGGCTGCCAGGACTCCAAGGGATATGGGCCGTGTTTAGATGGAGGGTGAAATTTTTTCACCCTCCTTTGACCACTAATTAGGGGTACTAAACAAAGTCAGTTTATAAAACTACCTCCACAACCCCTTGGTAAATTCGCGAGACGAATCTAATAAGGCCTTTTACCGCAAGATTAGTAGAGCATTACTGTAGCAAATCATGGATTAATTAGGCTCGTTAGATTCGTCGCGCAAAGTTGCACTTATCTGTGCCTGGGTTTTGTAAATAGACTTCATTAAGGACTCCATGCATACAAGATTCCTTTTTGCAAAATTTTTTCAACCTCCCTGTGAACACGGCCATGGTAAGTGATCGAAGTAGTACGGCTACGGACCACCCCTGAGCCTATAGGAAGGCACTTAGCATTTTGACAAAGCGTAGGGGTGGTAATTCATCATGGATCTTATGTCTCCTTCACAATCTAACTTGACCCTAATTAATTTTAGTTCAAAAATATGTATAGTATTTTAGCCCAGTCCTTATCTAGCCTTATCCTTAAAATTAATAGGCTAAATTTTTAGGCCCTTTACTACCCGCCGACCCGCGGTGTTCTGCTTCCTCTGGGTCCTGCCCCGCGGGCTCGCTCGCGCACCTCCTGCCTCATGGTCGGGGTCGGGCGTTGCGCTCGCTGACGGTGAAGGTTTCATCATCATGCGTGTTGGCTGCCGACGAGGCTTCGACCAGCCTCGCCGCCGCCCTCAACGTGCATGCAGCCAGCGAGAATGGATCACAGTCGCGTGCAAAAGCCATTCCGTGGGCTATGGGCGCGAGCGCGGTAGCGTCCAGACATCTTCACATGTTGAGACACTATTTTAGTCTTGTAGAGACATTTTACATTGTCCTTATAGAGTCTTCACATGTTGAGACTCTATTTTAGTCTTGTACAGACATTTTACATTGTCCATTGTCCCTATAGAGTTATTTTCCAATATGTCATAGAGGTGCCACTATGAACAGTGTCTCTTTGAATAAAGAGACATGTCCCTATATTTATTAAGACAACTTGTAATGGCGCAATATTATGTCTATACCTTTTTTATGACTAGAAATATATTGCAAAAATATGATAATTTTGTAGTGATGGGTCTTTGAACTCAAGACCTCATACTATGTTTCATAATACTCCACCCACTAGCCAACTCAACCTCACACCAATTGTTTCATATTTACTTAGTTTAATTCTTATGTGTACGCCTCAATAGTCTAAATAGTGTCTCAAGATATTAAATTGAATGTTTCAAACTATGACTTTATGGGGGTAAGGTCAATTTTTAAGTGTCTCAAATATGTCCCTAATATTCTATACGAGCATTTTATAAAAATGACTTAAGAAAATGTCTATATGGTTGAAAATGCCTCAAGTAGTGTCTCAACACATATGGGACTTTCTAAATTGCCACAAGAAGTGTCTCTGTAATATGTTAAGACGTATTCATATTGGCAAATTATAAAATATCTATATAGAAGTGTCTCTACTTGAGCTTTATGTTGTAGTTTAAGTTGTTTGTTAATTCAATTTTTGTTTAAATTTTATACAGTGTCAAGCAATATGCATAATGTGTCACAAGTCTTTTAGACCCAAACAAAGATAGCGACAGTATGTGGCAATAAAACAACTAACTAATGATAGTCTTATTTACTTGCAAAAGAAAAAAAAACTAATGATAGCTGGAAACACGAACAGCAATGGCATTCCAAGCTTACTGTAGATTATTCTGTCCACAGTTCAGGATAACAATCGAATTGATGCCCTGGTCCATTTCTTTAGCATTTGTTCCCTTTTCTTTTGAATGGAGATGCCCTCGTGCTTTTGCCTTGGACGGTGACTTA
The DNA here is from genome assembly GCA_004135705.1 of Alloteropsis semialata. Taxonomy (NCBI): domain Eukaryota; kingdom Viridiplantae; phylum Streptophyta; class Magnoliopsida; order Poales; family Poaceae; genus Alloteropsis; species Alloteropsis semialata. The sequence continues at coordinate 77,780,349 of CM014277.1, forward strand.
TCACCGATCCCACTACTTCATGTCCCCTTGAGAATATAATCAGTTTTGCCTTAGGATGGTGAAGTATGCTTACTGGGAAACAAAAGGCATCCCATTACCAACTCATCCATAGTCTCCTGCTGAACTTGCAACGCAGTGGTGCCAGCACTAGCCTTGTGGTGCAGTGCAGCTTGTTGTAAGTCACTAGCTAGCCCTGCTTGTTTGCTCTGCTCCATGATGCCCACTTACTCCAAAAGATCTTACTTTCCTAGTTAATGATATTCAAATCACAGCGCCTGGGAGGACTATGATGTCTGACAGCAGCATCGACATATATTAATCTCCTATTGCACTCTCAGTTGATCAGTATGTTCAGGTACTTATCTCTCTCTATGATACAAAGAGAGCTTAAAATATGTAAATTCTAACCTTATTTGACCTCCTAGGAGTGGTAAAGAGGTCGTTTGGTCTGAGAGTCTATCCCTTCTCACTCTCTTTGTTATAAAGATATGCAGCTCTCCTGAGTATTGAAAAGAAACAAATGTTCAGGTACTTTGTCAGTTCTAGTACGTTCAATCAGTAATGTGTATCTTCTTTCTCTGCAGTGCTACCTATGCAGTTTTTTCATTTATTTAACTGGCTTTCTTTCGTCTATCAGGAACTTCGCCCTTTTTCATTTCTTTCTTGACAACTTTAGCAGGCCTTGTAGTGTGATCTCTAGTTTTCTTATCAGTGATTGGCTGATAGTCTTCATTCTACACTCTGCTTTCTCCAAACAGCTTTGCTGAATCATTGTTACACCAGAACCAACACTCTTGCTTGTGGAACATATTGGCGAATCTGTAGCCTAAAGCCACGTCCTTATTTTTCTTGAGATTTCATTTATTGCTCCATGGTCTTCACCCTGCTCCTCTGTCTCTGCTCACTGCATCATATATCCTCATCATATATCCTTTCAGTTCGGTTATCTCGAATCCATCAGATTGGTTAGCTCTGTCTTGCCTGATTTGCATGTATTGTTTGTGCACCATTTTCTTTTTCTCGCCGTTAGACAGTGCCAATAAGAAGCCATTCAGCCAGGTTATTAGTACCAGAGCAAGTGGAGCTGATCCTTCCTTGTCACGCCCACGAGTTCCGCACAATTGCTGTGATGCAAGGAAGATGAAGCTCTTAGCTGGTAAGGGATTGGTCCCTAGTTTTCAGCTACGCCTCTACTGGTTTTCATCCTTTCGCTCTGTTTCTCCATGACCTCAAGTTTATCGATAAACAGCCTAAAATCTGCATGGATACAGAAGTAGACGTTTCCCTTCACTGAGCAAGCACTTCGCCCTTTTCATTGTTTCCTAAAATCTTGCTGGAAGCTAGCTCTGTAAGGTAAGACTTCAAAGACTACTTCTGTCTTGCATCCTCATTTCTTTATGTTGATATACTCTATAAATTCTATATACTACCATGTACAAATCTGTTACTGTTAGAGATGTAATGGTGAATCAAACAATTATCGTGCCTTACCACTTACCAGTTGTCCCGTGTTCAGCTACCTTTCTTCTAGTTCTAATGCCTAAGTTCTGATTTAGTGGTAATTCTTCTTGTTAATTAACTGCTAAGCTGTTCTTGTTATAGGTGTTGATCAACCGGGCTGTCATTTAACTTGCTAAGCTATTCTACTTGTCCCAACTGTTTGCAGGAGTTGCTGTGTAACGTGTTAGTTTTCATTTATTCAGGTGATCAGGCAATAGTGTCCTCAGTTATATATTCTATGCATTGGTCTCTCCAGGCACTTGTGGTTACACTCCTTCCCCGCACTCTTAGAGAAATCTTGTTGGGACAAAATATCATATTGACACATACTGATCTCCTGCAGCATTCAGATCAGTGGCTTATCAATTGACCTGAGATCAGGTACTTACTGCACCATCATAGTTTTCATTCCGTGACAATTCTTCTTGCTGCTCAGCTGAACTCATTCTAGTTATATAGCCAATGATTAAATAAGGTTTATTTCAACGAGCAAGGAGTTCACCTTTTCATTCGTTTTTCAACTTTCACAAGTTTAATTGGCTATGTGATCTGTGCTTCTCAATTGGTGATTGGCTGATAACTTCCGCTATCCACTTTATTGATTGGTTTTAAAATCTGTTACTTTTCATCCGCCTAGCTTGGGCACAGTTCATATACTTATTTCTGAGCAAACTGTTTCGGCAAAGAATAAATTGGTTACTATTGAACCTTGTTATAAATCATTACGTTTTTATAAGGCAAGACATCCAATGCTACTTCTATATACATTTTAATTTCAGTACCGTAATTTGTGACTTCTATACTAGCAGGTAGAAATTTGTTACTGTTATTGATGTAGTAGTAAATCAAACAATCATCGTGCTACAGTTGATCAAAATGTCTAGAAGCCTACATGACTATATTTCTAGTAGTGGTATCAGCTAATCATTCAAAACAAGATGTAAATTTGCGAACACGGTACAATTTTGAAACCAAATTAACACGTTTGCACATTTATTGCCAGCCTGCAACTCCTTTGGTGGATCTCCCTTAACATCATTTTCCGATGGCAACAATACTAGAATCTTTAGTTGGATCGTGTGCTAAGAAGTTGCAAGATATTGTTACAGAAGAGGCCATACTAATTTTAGGTGTAAAAGAAGAGCTCACTGAACTGCAAAGAAGAATGGAGCAAATACGACACTTTCTTAATGATGCAGAACAAAGGAGCCTTAAAGAATCTGCTGTTAACTATTGGCTTGGTCAGCTAAGAGATGTTATGTATGACGCTGATGTTATCATTGACTTGGCTAGATATAAAGGAAACAAGCTATTGCCAAATCATTCTTCGTCATTGTCAAGCAAATCGAGTACATGCAGTGGCCTTTCCCTTTGCTCTTGCTTTTCTAATATCCAGACACGTCGTGAGGTTGCTGTAAAGATTAGAAGCCTGAACAAAAGAATAGAAAATATTTCAAAGGATGAAGTTTTTTCATCCCTCACAAATACACAGCCTACCGGAGAAGTTTCAGCACTGAAACTGAGAAAAACTTCCCACTGTGTTGAACCCAACCTTGTTGGTAAGGAGATCATACATGCTTGCAGAAGACTAGTAGATTTGCTACTTGAAGGTAGGGGAAAGAAGTCCTACAAACTTGCAATTGTTGGAACGGGAGGAATTGGTAAGACAACACTAGCACAGAAAATATACAATGACCAAAAACTGAAAGGGACCTTCGACAAACAAGCATGGGTCTGTGTTTCACAAGATTACTCTGAAATTTCTATTCTGAAGGAGATTCTTCGAAATTTTGAAGTACAGTACATGCAAGATGAATCATTTGATGAGCTCCAAAGCAAGCTAGAATCAGCCATTGAGGAGAAGAGTTTTTTTCTTGTGTTGGATGATGTGTGGCAATCTAATGCATGGACAACTCTACTGAGAATCCCACTGAATGCAGCAGCCACAGGGATAATTCTATTGACAACTCGAATTGACACTGTTGCTGTAGAAATTGGAGTGGACTACACACACCGTGTTGATTTAATGTCAGTGGATATAGGGTGGGAGTTACTTTGGAAGAGCATGGGCATCCAAGAAGAAAAAGAAGTGCAAAATCTGCAAGGCTTGGGGACAGAAATTGTTCGCAGATGTGGTGGTCTTCCTCTTGCAATTAAAGTTATTGCTGGAGTTCTTTCAAGCAAAGATCAAACTGAGAATGAATGGAAGAAGATTTTAGCAAAGGATAATTGGTCCCTGAGCAACCCTCACAGTGAACTAAGAGGTGCTTTATATCTAAGCTATGACGAGCTACCACACCATTTGAAGCAGTGTTTCATCTATTGTGCTATGTATCCCGAAGATGCAGTTATCTATCGTGATGATATTGTCAGGATGTGGGTCGCAGAAGGCTTTATAGATGAGCAAGATGGCCAACTACTAGAAGATACAGCAGAAGAATACTACTATGAGTTGATATATCGGAATCTCCTTCAACCAGATTACTTGTGTGCCGACCTTTATAGATGCACAATGCATGATCTACTAAGGCAGCTAGCTTGTTTTCTGTCCAAAGAAGAATGTTTCGTGGGCGACCCAGAATCAGCCGGGGTCAATGTTATGGGTAAATTTCGACGTATTTCAGTATCTACTGTAAAGGATATGGTGATTTTACCTAGCACGAATAAGGAGAAATACAAAGTGAGAACTTGGAGAACTTCATATGACAAGCCACTAAGAGTCGATAATGCAATATTTGGAATATTTCCCTGCATTCGAGTGTTGGATTTGACTAACTCCCTTGTAGAAAGTGTTCCATCTTGTATTGGACGTTTGATCCACTTACGATTACTAGACCTTGATGGGACTGGCATATCTTGTCTTCCAGAGTCCATTTGTCATCTCATAAACTTGCAGATATTAAACCTGCAGAGATGTGCTTCTTTGGACAGTCTTCCTACTGGAATTACTCAGTTAAGCAACCTAAGGCGCCTTGGCCTTGATGAGACACCAATTAATCGGGTTCCACAAGGCATAGGCCGATTAAAGTTTCTCAATGATTTACAAGGATTCCCAGTTGGCCGTGGCTGTGATAACAATACTACAATGCAAGATGGGTGGAAGCTAGAAGAACTGGGTCCCCTTTGGCAGTTGAGGAAGCTGAATTTGATTAAATTGGAAAGAGCAGCTCCTTGCAGCAGTATAGATTCATTGCTAACAGAGAAAAAGTATCTCAAGGAATTATATCTATGCTGCACTGAACGTATAGATGAGCCCTATTCTGACGAGGATGTAGTCATTATAGAGAGGACCTTTGAGCAGCTGGAGCCTCCAAAGAACATGGAAAATATATTCTTTGGATATTTCTTTGGTCGGAGGTTTCCTATCTGGCTAGATAATGCTACCCAATTCCCATCACTGAAGTCCTTGATACTCGTAGGATGTAAATCATGTGTGCATCTCCCACCAATCGGGCAGCTCCCCAACTTGAAATTTCTGAGAATCGAGGAAGCCAATGCAGTCACCAAGATTGGACCCGAATTTGCTGGTTTTGTGGTGGCTAACTCTGCATCTATAGAGGCAGTAGCTTTCCCCAAGCTTGAAGTGTTGATCATCGTGGACATGCCCAACTGGGAGGAGTGGACCTTTGTTGTCGAAGAAGAAGAAGCAACAACAGCAGGTAAGGAAGCGGGAGAGGATTGAGCTGCTGCAAAGCAAAAGGGGGAAGCCCCACCTCCAAGGACGCAGCTGCTGCCACGTTTGAAGAAATTGGAACTTCTCCGCTGCCCCATGCTGAGAGCCCTCCCACGGCAGCTTGGACAGGAAGCCACCAGCTTGAAGGAGCTCCAATTAAGAGATGTGCGCAGCCTTGAGGTGGTGGAGAACCTCCCGTTCCTCTCAGAGATCCTTATAATTGTTGACTGTAAAGGCCTAGAGATGGTCACGAATATTCCCCAAGTGAGAGACCTGCGGTTATCTCGTTGTCCAAATTTAAGGTGTGTAGAGGAGCTCTGCAGTCTGGAGCAGCTGTGGCTGGACGAGGGTATGCAGGATCTGTCGTCACTTTGGGTGCCCGGGCTTAAACACCAACGCCAACAGCCCCATGGCGAAGACCTCGACGTGTACACATGGCCTAGAGGTTAGTTGGGCAGCGGAGCGTGCCACAAGGTATGAGCAGAACTGATTGCTGGCCATTAATTTAGTTGCTCCGTCCTCCTTTGTTGGGTTTGTCCATTTTAATATAATGCTGTTTTCTCTCTCTGTATTTTGTAGTTTCGATACTTTCTGGATATTTGTCTTGTGGGCTCTTGAGGAAGGAGGACTGATCATGACATGGAATAATCAAGGTGAACACACGAGGAGAAGAAAAGGAAAATTAAGCAGCTGCATGCAGCAAAAGCTTGCTCTCAGGTTGGGCCTATGGGACGGAACTGGGAACGGAAGTCTTCAATTTGTTCTGTGTTGTTTTGTACGTGTGTGTTTAGTAGCTATGAGCTTGTGTGCATGTTGGAATTTTAGTAGCGCCCTACTACTCTAGTAAGATATATGTACTTGCCCTTGAAACGTGTTACGAGGTTTGTGTCAGGTTGCTTTGGCTTGCTTGTAGATGTTTCGTACGTGCTGCTGTCATGTTGGGCTTGGAATGGCTGTATCAGGTTACTGATTATCATGTCCATCTAAAAGGTAAATTTGATTCGTGCCACCATTATTTTGCACATGTCTAAATAGATGAAGTTTAATTGCAGTTCTCCAAACTTGCAAAACAATGGTGGCACCAATCAAATTAACCCTATTTTTAAAGGAACGCTGCTTCTGCTGATGATGTTATGCTGTGCCGTTGCAGAGTCTGGCCCTGTCAGGCTCCTAATTGCACCATCATCTGTATTTTTTGTTCTGTCGTGGTGGTTGTCCATGATATACATGTGGGCATACGTCAGGTTGCTACTTGCAGCAAAGCTAACTGTTTGGCAACGCTCTGCTCAGGGTGGTGATGACAGACGTTCGGTGTTAAGATTCCCCCAACACTCGCGATTTTCCCTCCGATCTCAGCCCTCGCCTGGGATGGGAGGGACTCCGTGAACGCCTCCTCTGCTTTGTGCCTTTGTGTTTCGGCTCGCCACTTGCCGGGGCAGCGGCATCTTCCAGCTACCGCTCGACAACATCAGCTGGGCACTGCAATAATGCTTGCTGGGGACATGGAATGGCTGTATCAGCTTACTGAATATCATGTCACTACGGGAAACCAGTGGTTTGCCGAGTGCCTACGGCACTCGGCAAACCCCCAAAAGCACTCGGCAAAGTATATGCCGTCGGCCGCCCACGGCATACAGCTCTCGGCAGCGCTTGACTCGGCTGTTATAAACGATGGCGAAGAAATCGATGGAACAAGTAAATCAAACCGCAAAGGGGACACGAGATTTAATGTGGAAAACCCAACCAATGCGGAAGGGAAAAACCACGGGCGCCAGCCAGCAAGAACTTCACTATGTCGAGAGTCAGGTTACAACGCCAACGACGGCGGCTTACAAGAATATGGATCGAACTCTCTGGTGGAAACCCTAACACAGGGTAAATAAGATGTACCGTACCATCTTGTTCCGCTACGCTCCGGCCCAAGCCTCCGGCGACGGGCCTCCGCTACGCTCCGTCAGAAGTTAGCCTTTTATCTGTGAATTTGGAACATAACTCAACAAACTCCACCTTGAGACAAATTCCATCTTGTAGCATAAATCAACACCTTCATCCTGAACACATCAAAGAAACAAAATACTTCTGGCGCCAAACAGCCTCTTGAGCTAATCCATCAAGCCAACTAAGCTTGAGCAAAGCTCAAACTTAGCAACAGGAACAGGCTTTGTTAACATATCAGCAGGATTATCATGAGTACTAATCTTGCATACCTTCAGCTTACCCTTTTCGATCTCATCACGAACATAATGGTACTTGACCTCAATGTGCTTTGTCCTCTCATGAAACACCTGATCTTTGGTGAGACAAATAGCACTTTGACTGTCAGAAAATAGGTTAATGCAAGATTCAACTCCACAAAGCTCTGCAAACAATCCTTTCAACCAAATCAACTCTTTGGTAGCTTCAGCAATAGCCATATACTCCGCCTCAGTAGTAGATAAAGCAACAACAGGCTGCAACACAGCCTTCCAACTCACAGCACAACTGCCAACAGTGAACACATAACCTGTGAGAGACCTTCGCTTATCCAAATCACCAGCATAATCTGAGTCAACATAACCAATAAGTCCCTTTTCAGTTCTGCCAAACTTCAAACAATAATCTGCCGTCCCTCTGAGATACCTGAAAATCCACTGAACTGCCCTCCAGTGTTCTTTACCAGGATTAGACATATATCTGCTAACCAAACTCATAGCATAAGATAAATCCGGACGAGAGCAAACCATAGCATACATCAAAGAACCAACAGCACTGGAATAAGGAACCTTTGACATGTACTCAATATCCTCATCTGAACTAGCACACTGTTTAGCTGACAATTTAAAGTGAGGTGCAATAGGAGTACTAACAGGCTTTGCATCATGCATGTTGAAACGGTGAAGAACCTTGTCAATGTAATTATGCTGACTAAGAAACAATAAACCAGCCTTTCGGTCTCTAGTAATTTCCATACCTAGAATTTTCTTAGCAGCACCAAGATCCTTCATGTCGAACTCACTACTCAACAATTTCTTCAATGTAGTGATATCTTTCCTGCTCTTGGCAGCAATCAACATGTCATCAACATATAACAGCAAGTATATAGGTGATCCATTAACATGCTTCATGTAAACACAGCTATCATATTTTGACCTCTTAAAACCATGTGACAACATAAATGAATCAAACCTTTTATACCACTGACGAGGGGACTGTTTCAAACCATACAAGGACCTTTTCAACTTGCAAACATAATTCTCCTTGCCAGGCACTATGAACCCTTCAGGCTGGTCCATGTAAATTTCCTCCTCAAGCTCTCCATGTAAGAATGCAGTTTTCACATCTAACTGCTCAAGCTCAAGATCATGTGAAGCAACAATACTAAGAAAAGTGCGAATTGAGCTATGCTTTACAACCGGAGAGAACACATCAGTATAATCAACACCAGGAATTTGACTGAAACCTTTTGCCACTAACCTTCCCTTAAACTTTGGAGGCTCGCTAGGAGATAAACCCTCCTTTCTCTTGTAGATCCACTTGCAGCGAACAGGCTTCTTCCCCTTTGGCAAGGGCACAACCTCCCATGTGCAGTTCTTCTCGAGAGACTGCATCTCATCCTGCATAGCTGCAATCCACTTCTCGCGATCAACACAGGCAATGGCTTCAGAGTATGTTGCAGGCTCATAGCTGCTATCCACCTGTTCAGCACAACTCAAAGCATAATGAATCATATTACATTCTTCAATAAGACGGGGTCTAGGTCCACAACCCCTCTTTGGTCTGCGATGAGCAATAGGAACATCCTCCTCTGGCTGCAAAATAGGAGGAAAGTGCTGAACATCATCATCATGAGCCTCATCATCCACAACATCAATTTCCTGATCATCAACTGGTGGCTCCACCTGCACGCCACCATCACCATGTACATGCTGCTCCTCCTGCACATCATCAACATGCTCCACCTGCACACTGATATGCTGTATCTCTTTATCAACATTATCTGGGACACAATCTGAGGACGAGCTGTCAGTAAACATCACAGATTCATTGAAAACAACACTCCTGCTCATGAAAGTCTTTCTTGTTTCGGGATTCCACAACTTATATCCTTTGACTCCCGAACCATAACCAAGAAAAAGACATTTAATAGCTCTAGGCTCTAATTTTCCATTATCAACATGAGCATAAGCAGTGCAGCCAAAAACTTTCAACTCTGAATAATCAGCAGGTGTACCAGACCATACCTCAACAGGAGTTTTCTTATCAAGTGGGATAGAAGGCGACCTGTTTATCAAGTAGCATGCGGTGTTAGCAGCTTCAGCCCAAAAACGCTTGCTCATACGCGCATTGGACAGCATACAACGAGCCTTGGAGATGATGGTTCTGTTCACGCGCTCAGCCACACCGTTTTGCTGTGGAGTATACGGTATGGTGTGATGCCTGACAATGCCTTCTTGCCTGCAATAATTATTAAAAACAGCAGAACAAAATTCTCCACCATTGTCAGTACGAAGCACCTTCACCTTCTTTTCAGTTTGCCTTTCTATCATCACTTTCCAATCTTTAAATGCAGCAAAAGTATCATCTTTAGTTTTCAGAAAGTAAGGCCATACTTTTCTAGAGTAATCATCAATAATGGTAAGCATATAACGAGCACCACCAAGAGAAGGCTTACGAGAAGGACCCCATAAGTCAGCATGTACATAATCAAGAGTACCTTTGGTGGTATGAACTGAGGTATTGAATTTTACCCTCTTATGCTTCCCAAAAATACAATGCTCGCAGAACTTCCTGCTACTCAAAGTACAACCATCCAGCAACTTCCTTTTCATCAATTCTGCCATACCAAGTTCACTCATATGTCCAAGACGCATATGCCAAAGGTTAGTCTTACTAGGTTCAGCATTAGTAACAGCAGCAGCAGCGGAAACAGAACCATGTAAAGTACTTCCTCTAAGGACATATAACTTAGCAGAATTCATTTCACCAACTAAACAGACAAGAGAACCTTTTGATACCTTCAATACTCCATTAGAGCCGGAGTATTTAAAACCTTCTGCATCAAGAGTGCTGATCGATATAAGATTTCTGGTCATCGCTGGTATGTGCCTCACATTTTGCAGGGTACGTGTCATGCCATCATGAGCCTTGATCTGAACAGAGCCGATGCCCACAATCTCACACGGGTTATCGTCTCCCATACGCACCACATCTCCCTTCTGCATAGGTTCATAGGAACTAAACCAATCTCTGTTAGTGCATATATGAAATGAACATGCAGAATCAAGTATCCATTCATCATGACCCGTAACACAACCAGCAAGAACAGCCAGACAATCTCCTGAATCCGAAGTAGCACCAGAAGCAACAGATACCTTACCATCTGAATTTTTCTTCGCCTCCTTGTTCTTAAGCTTGAAACAATCCTCAATAAAATGAGTTTTCTTCTTACAATACTTACAGAACTTCTTGGGCGTTTTGGACTTTGAACGGCCTCTGCTTTCTTGGTTCTTGGAACGATCGTAGCTATCATTGGAGGACCTCTGCTCGGTTCTGCCTCTCACATGCAATGCATCGCCCTTGGTGGACGACCCATCAGAGTGCACCATGCCTCTCATCTTCTCCCTGGATTGGAGTGCCTCATAAACATCCGAAACGGTTAGTTCATCACGGCTTAGAAGTATGGTGTCACGAAAACCAGCAAACGAACTGGGCAGAGAGCATAATAGTAATAGGCCTAAATCCTCATCATCATACTCCACCTCCATCGACACTAGGTCGGCAACGATCTCCTTGAAAACAGATATGTGGTTCAACACCGAACCACCCTCCTCCATCTTAAGAGTGAACAACTTCATCTTCATATGCATCTTACTGGTAAGATCTTTCGACATGCAGATCGATTCCAGTTTGAGCCACAGTGATGCAGCAGTCTTTTCCTGCAGCACTTCTTGCAAGATATCATTAGATAGATGAAGCTGAATTAGGGACAGAGCCTTACGATCCTTGCGCTTCTCCTCATCGGTCAGATCCTTGACCGACTTCTTCCCGAAGTTTTCCAGCGCCTCATCTAGGTCATGAGTTTGCGCCAGAACAGCCCGCATCTTGACTTGCCACAGCGAGAACCTCGTATTGCGATCCAACAGCGGTAGATCATACTTCATCGACGACGACATCGCGAAACCCTGATCTGAGAACAAAGCTTTGATACCACTTGTTATAAACGATGGCGAAGAAATCGATGGAACAAGTAAATCAAACCGCAAAGGGGACACGAGATTTAACGTGGAAAACCCAACCAATGTGGAAGGGAAAAACCACGGGCGCCAGCCAGCAAGAACTTCACTATGTCGAGAGTCAGGTTACAACGCCAACGACGGCGGCTTACAAGAATATGGATCTAACACTCTGGTGGAAACCCTAACACAGGGTAAATAAGATGTACCGTACCGCGGGGGGGCTTCGCCCCCCCGCACCCCCCCAGTCGCGACCTGGGCAGAACGGGGCGAACCACAATGGGCTAACTTCAGACTCCGCTACGCTCCGTCAGAAGTTAGCCTTTTATCTGTGAATTTGGAACATAACTCAACAGCAGCGGCCACGGCGGCCTCAACGGCGGTGGGTACAAGACAGCGGAGAAGCAGATCATTCGGTTCGCGCTTCAGCTCGCCGTCCTCGAGAAGGCAGCCAGCGTGCTCGGCAAGCTCGCCTTCGTCTGGGCCACCGTCGTCCTCCTCGGAGGATTCGCCTCGTCGCTGCGCGTCTTCGACTTCTGGAGCGTGACGGTCATCCTCGTCGGCGAGGGCGCTCGTGTGTTCAGCCGCGGCAACGAGCTGGAGTGCAGCGGCACTCCACCCGTACGTCCGCCGCCGCCGGCGCACTCGCATCCACCAGCTCCCGCTTCTTCCCCCACGTCCTGCAGTCCATCCTCCGCGCAAGCGGCGGCCTGAGCGCCGTCGAGGCCGTCGACGCGCACAGCAGCACCGCGCAGCACCCCTACGCGGAGCTGCCGTACACCGGGTGGGTGTTCGTTTCGAAGAACGCCGGCGTGCTCCTCAACTTCCTGCAGGTGCTCTCGTCGCTCGCCTGCGTCGCGCTCTCCGTGTTAGGCCTCTGCGAGCACGACTACGGCGACGGCCCCGACGAGACCCGCAACCAGGGGACGGCGATCGTGCTGTTCTATTCGCTCGCGTTGGCCCAGGCGGTGCTCTTCTTGCTGGAGAAGGCGTACTGGACGTGGATGGTCTTCTCCCGGAACCTTCTGGATGAGGTGAGCTCGGAGTGCGAGCTGGGCGCGTGCGGGCCGGTCGCTTTGACACGGTTCTTCTACGACGCCTACTCGCAGTGCATCAGCAAGAGCATCTTCGATGGCGTCAAGATGGACTTGGTCACGTTCGCCAAGGACCTGATCGAGTCGGACTTCCTCGATGAGCAGCTCATCGGCGTGCGCATTCTGCGGCAGTTCGCCCGGAGCAGGAGCTCCGCGCCGGAGACGCTCCGCAAGGCGGGCACCAGCGCGCGCTCCATCGAGCGGCTCGTGGAGATGCTCAACTGGAAGAACCCCGAGGAGGAGGAGGTGCGCCGGTGTGCGGCCGAGGTGGTGTCCAAGCTCGTCGGCAGGAGCCAGAACGCGCTCCGCGTGGCCGGCGTCCACGGCTCCATCGAGTCGGTCTTGTCCTTGCTCCACACCGAACGGAGCTATCCCGCCGCCTCCCGACGGCGCGAGGGTGAGGCCACATCGGCGGCGATCTGCGACGACTACCTGGGCTTCAACCTGGTCGGCCTGCTCATCCTCAAGAAGCTCGCCAGGGACCACGACAACTGCGGCAAGATCGGGAGCGTGCGCGGGCTTCTCTCCCGCGTCGTCGAGTTCACGCACGTGTCACCGGCGCTGCTGCACAGCCGGGCAGCCACGGACCCTCAGATACGCGCCGTCAAGCGGTCGCTCCAGGTGCTGAAGATGCTCGTCACCACGACGGGCAACACTGGCAAGAAGCTCCGGCGGGAAGTGGCGGACCGGGTGTTCACGGTGAGCAATCTCCGAGGGGTACTGCAGCACGGGCAGCGGCACAGGGAGCTGCAGAAGCTCGCCGTCGACGTGCTGACTGGCCTGGCGATGGATGACAGGGCCAAGGAGGGGATCGCGAGGACCGGCGGCGTCCTTAAAATTCTGCTGTCGCTGTTCCTGGAAAGCGAGCTCAGCTCCGGCGCCGGCGAGGCGCTGGCGATGCTGGCGCTGGAGAGCAAGGCCAACTGTAGCGTTATCCTGAAGATGGACGGCGTGCCTGACCGGCTGATCACCGCGCTGGATGACAGGGCGCTCCGGCTGAACGCAGCGAGGATTCTGAGGAATCTTTGCGCGTACTCCGACGAGGAGTCCTCCGTCCATCTGCAAGCGGTGACCGCGGCCATGCCGGCGGTACGCATGCCTCACCCCACGTATTAGCATTTTTTGGAATTTGCACAGATGGTAGATGCTCACGCTCTTCTTCCTCCTCCTCCTCCTGGTGTGTGCAGGTGCTACAGATGACGATGAGAGAGACGGAGTCCGAGAAGCTTCTAGAAGCATCCATCGGCCTGACCACGCAGATATGCAAGTTCCTCAGCGCCGAGCAGTTGGCGGGGGAGCTGCGTGGAGCGCGCGTCTGCAAGGCGGCGTACGTGGAGAGGCTGGCGGGCATCCTGCGGCGGCACGCGTACCCTGAGATCAAGGTCCCGAGGATTCGGCGCTTCGTCGTGCTCCAGGCCGTGTGGCTCATGCGCGCGCACGGCGACTACGCCGAGCTGTTCAGGGAGGCCGGCATGGTGGACCTCCTCGAGTCCGTCGCCGACACGACGTCGGACCTCGAGAGCTTCCACGTCTTCTCCGGCAGCGTCGGGCTCAGCCACCACCGGGCGAGCTTCTCCTCCATCGTGGAGTCCGCGTTAGAGCTTCTTGGGTGCCACGATGGTCAAGAATGAAACACAAAGAGCCAGAGTGGAAGGCTTTGGTTTCGACAATAAGCTACTCGCTTCTTGTCCAAATATTCATCGCCATTGATTTTTGCTACAATTTTGACCATTCATCATATTTAAAATATTACATATAAAATATTTAGAAAAAATCTACAGTGACAAATATTCCAACAGAAGTACTTGTACTCTACCTAGCTGTACAAAAGGAAACGATTGCATGACAGTTTATACACACAAAATCAGATGGCATTGTTGAAATGTTCTTGTGAATGAGACAGCATGTCATCAGCTGGTGGTCAATGTGGTCTTCGTGAGAAGGAAACTTTGGTGTGGCAGGGCCGCGTCCCGTGTGGAAGATGAGCACCTGCACTGCACAAGGGCCAAGGCCCATCCTCAATTCCTCAATTTTAAAAGGCCTAAATTATCGATTAACATTAACATATATTGTACTTGTACTCTATCTATCCGTATAATTAACAAAATAACTTGTACTGAATATGGGGCCCACAAATTTTTGGACTAGCTAGCAACTGATAAGTTCACAAAAACATAGGGAAAGTCTATATATAACATCGGCCAAGTTGACAACCTTNCCGGCCACGGGCGCGGGGCAATGTTCCTGCGGCTTCCAGGCATGCACACGAGCGAGGAGGGAGAGAGAAACGGAAGAAACAGAAAGTAGGGGCCTCCCTTCCCTCCCGTGGGAGAAGGGGACGGAGAGGGAGATTTGAGGGCCTCCCTACTTTAGGGGCTTGAGTAGGGGCCCTGCTGGAGCTGCGTTTTTTGCTTTCGGCCCCTACTTTTTGAGTAGGGGCCTGAATAGGGTCCCTGCTGGATTTGGAGGGCTCCCTATTTTCAGGGCCAAAATAGAGGGCCTGCTGGAGTTCTTTTTTTTTATCTCCGCCCTCTAAACTCAGAGTAGAGGCTTGTTTAGAGGGTCTGCTGGAGTTGCTCTTAGTCCCGGGTGATAGCACACACCGGGACTAACCGGGGACTTTTAGTCCAGGTGGAAACAATCACCCGGAACAAAAACGAGTGGCTGATGAATATTTCTAAGTCCCCCTCTTATGTCTCTATCTCTCCTCTCTCCCTTATCTCTTGCTCAGCTGAACGAGTGGCAGGCGCAGGAGGGTAGACGGCGCCCGGCAAGGCGCGTGGCCCGGCACAGTGCGGGCTCGGCGAGGGTGGCGGCCGGCGAGGCCGTAGGGAGCTGGCCCAGCGCGCTGGCCGGCGCCGGCGCGAGGAGTAGCGCCACTGGTGATTTTTTTCTTTCTTTCTTTTCTTTCTTTGCTGAAGTGGGAATGTCATGAGATTAATGGATTGTATCTAGTGATTGTGTTCATCTTGTGATGGATTTCTCGAGAGGTATTGATTTTG
>CM014277.1:77796829-77815436 GCA_004135705.1 Alloteropsis semialata
TGATCTTGTTTATTGTCCATTGAGCATATCACAAATTCATAAAGTTCAGTATTAATGTTCTCCATAACCCAAAGTAAATCAACTAAGCAATGCTACCTATCAGTAATTAAATAACTAAGTTATGCAAGGAAAAGGTAAACAAGAACTAGTCATGTCTTTAAAAATATGTCCCATCAATATTATAACCATGCATGAAATAAAAGTAAATGTGACATTAATAGTATTATTATCCTTGAGATAAACATGATCAAGGACACTTGCCTTCAGCAAAAGGCTCATGCTGCTCAGAGTCCTCAAAGAACTGCTCCTGCTCCTCCTCGAACGGCTCTCCTTCTAAACGCGTCACACGAACACATACAAAGAAAGAAATACAAAAAAAATAAGAAACAATAAAGCAATCATTGATAACAGAACAAAACAACAGAACAAAAATACTGTACACGTTATAAGGATCACATGAGCGAAAGAATCACTCGATTTGGAGCTAAAATGAGAAAGATATGGCCTAAACATGATAACAGGGGCATATCTGCGAAGAACAGAAACTTCTAGGGCTATACAGAAAGAAACTGAGGGCAAAAGCATAATTGCACTTATAAACTCGGGGTCTAACGTGTAGAAGAGCAAGACAGGACGGTGACTAATATTGTTTAAAAGAGAAAGAGGCTAAACCGAAGAAATCAGGACTAAAACGTAAATGCTTTGAACTAATATAGGACGACGGGTTAATTAAAGAAAAACCGTGCGGCCCTTTAAAGGTTTTGCCTTGGCTGACTAGTGAAAGGAGGCTTTGACCTAGATCTAAGCCGTTGAATGCGCATCGGACGACTGCGCTAGCATCCGGTCTTCGGCCGGCGGCGGGCGGCGGCGTACAGCGGCGGCACTCGCTGGCGACTTCGATCTCGCGCTATGGAGCTCTAATCTCAACGATAAAAGCACGGGAAGAAATCTTGGGATCTCGCAAACTCACCCAAGGTGATGTGGGCGACAGCTGCATGGCGGAGAGGGCGAACGGCGAGGTGGGCAGCACCGGTGGCTCTCTTCAGCGGTGACGACGAATTAGTCACCAAAATCGAGTATCCTTATGTTCACGTGAACGTCTCTTGGCGCTTTCGAATCGGACCGACGGTAGATGGAGGGCTCGAACCATGGTAGCGGCTGCGAGCTCGGCTCGAATGGCGGCGGCACGCAATTGCAAAGCTTTGGCGTGAGGGGCGAAGGGCGGCTAGGGTTTTTAGGGCTAGGGGCAAGACGACGGACGCTTTATAAAGGCTGGAGGGGATTCTTGGCGTGCGTGCCCATGAAGGGCCCACGGCGGCGCGGCACGGGGTCCGCTCGGACTCAAACTCGTGTCTGGCTCGATGGGGGGAAAAGGGCCCGACAAGCGGGACCCAGCGGTCAGTGAGTCAGGGAAAGAGAAAAAGAGAAAGCGGAAGAGAGAAAGACGCCTTTGGCGTCGGTAGCGCGAGCTGGGCCACGGCGGCGGAAATGGGCTGGTCCTAAGAGCGAACGACGACGGAGAAGAAAGATGGCAGAGGAGAGACGAACCTAGGAATTCAGGGAGGCTAAACAAACTGAACCAGAGTTCAAGGAGGAAAACTAAACTATACTCAAAACAGCTATTTAAGGATTCAAACAAATGGAAATCAAATTTGAATTTAAATAACTTTAAATTCTCTTTCAACTTGCGGACAGTACAAAAGTCAATGCACTAGCATGAATGCAACATAAACTTATTATTAGTAACAATTATTTAATTATATAAAATCCTAATAAATTCCAATTAATTCCTAGAAATTTATTAAAGTCTTAAATAAATCCTAGAAAACTTTGTAATTGTTTCTGATATTTATTGTGATGAAAATTAGGGTGTTACATTAAATTTGCAACTAAATTACCACTATGAATACTTAAAAACTAACTTAAAGTGACCCCTTAACTTTACATATATATTACCCACATATGTTATTATTAAAAAGAACATGAGGTAATCCTACATTTGAATACAAATCACCTTAATTAAAAATATGCACTAATATAAGATTGTAAATTGTGTATTTAATACATTGTTGGTATATGATATAATGATTAATATATATACGAATGATGTGCATTGTCATTTTTAATATATCTACGCAATGATTAATGTATATACGCATGTATATGCGCATAATTTATATACGCATGATAAAAATAATATGTATCTATATAGGTATTAAATATTTAACAAATGAGAGATAGCTCAATGTAATAGTTTGGTAGCAATGTAGCCTTAATTATTTAACTGAAAACTCCGCATTAGTTCTCACGAGACACGCTAGAAAAAAGACAAATCCTAAAAATTCTCACAAAAATCATAAACATCAATCATGCAAACTCTAATAACCATAGTCATTGGTTTATTATATTTTTTAAAAAGTTACCCACCACAATCATTATAAAATATTCTAAAATAAACCTGAAATCTATATCTAAATTATCGAGCTATGCTATTATAAAAATAATTTAAATTAACCCCACAATCTTTATCTAATTTACTCATGCACATCATTATAAAGGATAACTTAAAATGACATTCAAAATTTGTATCTAAGTTACCCATTTATATCATTATTAAAGATAACCTAAACTAAATACCTAAATCTTAATCTAATTATCTTCATGTGCATCGTACCGAAAAGTCCAGAAGTAAACTAATATACGATTCTAATTATTACTGTTAATATAGAAATAATAAGTTACGGTATTTATGCATGAAGAGTGTCAACATGTAGACCATTTATACATGTATATGTGAGAAAGTCATGAAAACTATTGATTTTTATGCTAAGGACCTGTTTAGTTCGGTGAGAAAGTTTGCGAAATTTACTGTAGCAATTTTAAATCAAAGATTAGGAGGACTAAACATGATCTAATTATAAAACTAATTACATGGATGGACGGAAAATCGCGAGACAAATCTATTAAGCCTAATTAATCTGTCATTAGAGATTGTTTACTGTAGCACGATGTTGTCTAATTATGGCCTAATTAGACTCATTAGATTCATCTCGCGAATTTACCGAGGGTAATAGAATGGGTTTTGTCATTAATCCACGTTTAATATCTTTAATTAGTGTCCTAACATATGATGTGACGGGTAAATAGTGAAAAGTTGTGAAACTTTTCTCAACTAAACAGGGCCTAAATATAATGTATGGAGGTGCGATACAAAATGAGAGAAGTGTAAATGTGGATAAAAAAATGTAGAGAATAATTACTAATTAAAAAATCTCTCACAAATGAAAAAAATAAATACACATCTATATGAGTATTATGTTTAAGTATTGAAAAAATGAAATCAATATGTAAACAATTTTGATTATTAGATAAGATTTTAATTTCTAAATAACTTTTAAATACAATAGCTTTTAAAAATATTAGCCCGTGCAGGAGCACGGGTTGATGGACTAGTACTAATTAATAATGAGTTATGGCTAAACGCTTTAGACGCTGCCCATCAATTGCAACACTTGCAAGCTAAGGCATGATCTCCACATCATCCTCTACCATTTGTTACGAGATCACCATTGCTGCCTGTCCAATTGTCATAAAACAAGTATAAAATTTCTCTGGAATTTGCAGAACAGGCGTTGACTAACATACTAACTTTTTTTTTGAGAGAACAACATAGTAACTTCTTCTCTGACCAAGGTCCATGGCCGCGTCCATGGCTTATTTGTGATCCTCACATCTGTCATTTTCCTCTACCATTTGTTACCAGACCACCATCGCTGCCTGTCCAACACTCCGAGCCATGAGACACGGCTTTGCGCCTCAGCAGCAGAAGACAATAATGGAGCCGGCCAAGAAGGCCCCGCGGCGTGCAGAAGTGCAGTGGAGGGACGGGCACGGTGGCCCGAGGAGACCTTGACTCTCGAGGCCACTGAGTCAAGTCCGGCCCCCACGACTCCACTAACCGGCGGTAGCTGCGAGCGGAGCGCATGGTACTTTGGTAGCTGTGATTTCCAACCACTGAGATCAGCGCGTGGCATGTTTCCGGGAAGACGCCCAGCCTCTGCATCATCAACTGCATGTTTTATCTTCCTAGAACTGAGCTGGCCACTGCACTCGCATTGCAAGCCCTGCTGACTCATTGTTACACCAAAACCAATACTGTTGCTTGGGGAGTATTTGTGGATCTGTAGCCTGAGCTACATACTTATTGTTCACAAAAGTTTATTTGAAGTGATGCCAATAAGAGGAGGAATACAGAGGATGCTTAAGTAGGAATTGCTATTGATGACCAAACTCAGCACATACTAGCGGACTGGACAAACTGGACCGGTTTCACTGTGCTCTGTCCTGCCAACCGTTTTGACTGGTTTACCAAACCGGTCAGACCGGTTTAGGCTTGCCGAGTAAATTTTGGAATCCTTGAGCTTTATGACTTGTAATTAGGTTTCCTCACAGGGAAAGACCTTCCCACCCTATAAATATAAATGGCCACGACCAGTCAGGGATTTTTTCAATTGATCAACAAAACATTATGTATTATTTTCCTCTCAAACCCTAAAATCTTCCAACCCTAAATCTCTGTTCCTCCTTCGTCTCTATGGCAGATGGGGTGTTTATCTAGGTGGTCTGCCGATCCTAAAGCAACCCAAGTTGCGCTTGTCCTAATGGAGTCCATATAGGACAAGCGTTTGTTGGTCTTCATCGTGCTCCCAACAAAACTGGTCTTTTGAGGACAGAACCGGTCACCAAACCAGTCAGACTGGTTTCTACACAGCCTGCTTCTACACAGTCTGCTTCTACACAGCCCGCGTTGCATTTTAGGGTTAACAAGCTGGGAGTGGCACCTTATTTGTTTATGTTATGGCGCGGAATGTATGGATGATACAGAATTTGTTTATCACACTAAAGGGTAATTGTCATAAAACATGTAAAATATACTATGGTTTTTTAATACTATTTTAATAGTTTAGAACATCTCATAATAGATTAATCATAACCTAAATAAAATTCAAGTGCCAAATATTATATTATATTTTTTAAACACAATTTACCATGTTCACTGTCACCCACAAAATCTGAACCGAAAAAAGTAGTTGTGCATGAAGAAACAAAAAAGACAATTTTTGTTAAGTGTCACACCCGGATAAAATCAAGTAAGTCACATGTACGCCAGGATCCGTTCACGCACACATGATGACATCATTAGCAATAACAAACCAATGTATATCGTACCAAAAGAGAGTTACATAGCATTATTACAAGCCAACAGTATAATCCCTAATAAATCAAAGTAAACTTCTCAACTAAGAACTGAAATAAACTCCTCCACAGGCAGTCGACTAGTGGAACGCACACCTAGTACTCATCAAACTCCTGAATGTACTCTCCACAAGCTTATTCCTCTGAGCCGCAGATAAAACAAGTTTGAGTACACTTACGGTTGATACTCAGCAAAGTGAAGTAATAATAAATATGACATGCAAGGCTTTAATCAAGGATGGCAAAAGGCTATAAGCATTAAGCAATTTTAACTAGTGAAGTTTTAATTAGCAAGCTTTACTGAGTACAAGTATATACCAACCCAATTAAAGTACTGAAATAAATTCTGATAAAGTGACCACAATTTAATTCAACTTCAAGTTTAATTATCATGAGAGGGTCCAAGCCGCTCTTAACCGTGAGCACGACTGTTATAACAGTTTTATACTCTGCAGAGGCTGTACACTTTCCCCACAAACAATGTTTCTTATATAGCCTGAGGTTGCGAGCCTTTTCAACACTTCCTTAGGTGAGAGGCCAGAGAATCATTACATGACCTTTACAAATAATTATTGATATGAAGCAACCCGCTAAGGTTTCAAGCCACAGCAAAGCATAACCCTCCCTAATCGCCGAGTTACCTTAGCAAAGCATACTCCAAAGAGGACCGAGCTATACCCCATCTATACTTCCCCTCTTGCCCTTGCGTTAAGGTTATTACAAGTTAACTCTTCTAATTAATTAGTCAAGACCAGAGCCCATTAGCTATGTGGTTGCACTGTTTTCTTGGGTGATCACTCCATGTTCCAATTAAAAGCAATGATCTTGTTTATTGTCCATTGAGCATATCACAAATTCATAAAGTTCAGTATTAATGTTCTCCATAACCCAAAGTAAATCAACTAAGCAATGCTACCTATCTGTAATTAAATAACTAAGTTATGCAAGGAAAAGGTAAACAAGAACTAGTCATGTCTTTAAAAATATGTCCCATCAATATTATAACCATGCATGAAATAAAAGTAAATGTGACATTAATAGTATTATTATCCTTGAGATAAACATGATCAAGGACACTTGCCTTTAGCAAAAGGCTCATGCTGCTCAGAGTCCTCAAAGAACTGCTCCTGCTCCTCCTGGAACGGCTCTCCTTCTAAACGCGTCACACGAACACATACAAAGAAAGAAATACAAAAAAATAAGAAACAATAAAGCAATCATTGATAACAGAACAAAACAACAGAACAAAAATACTGTACACTTTATAAGGATCACATGAGCGAAAGAATCACTCGATTTGGAGCTAAAATGAGAAAGATATGGCCTAAACATGATAACAGGGGCATATCTGCGAAGAACAGAAACTTCTAGGGCTATACAGAAAGAAACTGAGGGCAAAAGCATAATTGCACTTATAAACTCGGGGTCTAACGTGTAGAAGAGCAAGACAGGACGGTGACTAATATTGTTTAAAAGAGAGAGAGGCTAAACCGAAGAAATCAGGACTAAAACGTAAATGCTTTGAACTAATATAGGACGATGGGTTAATTAAAGAAAAACTGAGGGGGCCTTTAAAGGTTTTGCCATGGCTGACCGGTGAAAGGAGGCTTTGACCTAGATCTAAGCCGTTGAATGCGCATCGGATGACTGCGCTAGCATCCGGTCTTCGGCCGTGCGGCGGCGCTCGCCGGCGACTTCGACCTCGCGCTACGGAGCTCTAATCTCAACGATAAATGCACGGGAAGAAATCTTGGGACCTCACGAACTCACCCAAGGTGATGTTGGCGACAGCTGCATGGCGGAGAGGGCGGACGGTGAAGAGGGTGGCACCGGTGGCTCTTTTCAGCGGCGGCGACGAATTCGTCACCGAAATCGAGTATCCTTACGTTCATGCGAAGCTCTTGGAGCTTTCGAATCGGACCGATGGGCGATGGAGGGCTCAAACCATGGCGGCGGCTGCGAGCTCGGCTCGGATGGCGTCGGCACGCAATTGCAAAGCTTTGGCGCGAGGGGGAAAGGGCGGCTAGGGTTTCTAGGGCTAGGGGCAAGACGACGGACGCTTTATAAAGGCTGGAGGGGATTCTTGGCGTGCGTGCCCATGAAGGGCCCGGGGCGGCGCGGCGCGGGGTCCGCTCGGACTCGAACTCTTGTCTGGCTCGACGGGGGAGAAGGGCCCGAGAAGCGGGACCCAGCGGTCAACGAGTCAGAGAAAGAGAAAAAGAGAAAGCGGAAGAAAGAAAGACGCCTTCGGCGTCGGTAGCGCGAGCTAGGCCGTGGCTGCGGAAATGGGCCGGTCCTAAGAGCGAACGACGACGGAGAAGAAAGATGAGAGAGGAGAAACGGACCTTGAAGGAATTCTGGGAGGCTAAACAAACTGAACCAGAGTTCAAGGAGGAAAACTGAACTATACTCAAAACAACTATTCTAGGATTCAAACAAATGGAAATCAAATTCGAATTTAAATAACTTTAAATTCTCTTTCAACTTGCAGACGGTACAAAAGTCAATGCACTAGCATGAATGCAACATAAACTTATTATTAGTAACAAATAATTATTTAATTACATAAAATCCTAATAAATTCCAATTAATTCCTAGAAATTTATTAAAGTCTTAAATAAATCCTAGAAAACTCTGTAATTGTTTCTAATATTTATTGTCATGAAAATTAGGGTGTTACATTAAAGGATAAGTTGGACCAATTGACAATATTGTAAGTGTAAAATGAACCATAACATAGTTTAGTGGGTTAACACGACTTTTGGCCACGCTTCAGCAAAGCGACCTTGTGTTTTATTAACTTGTCGCAAGGAACTTTGTTACCAGACCACCATCGCTACCTGTCCAACACTCGGAGCCATCAAACAAGGCTATTGGCCCTCAGCAGAGGAGAATAATTCATGGAGCCAGCCGACAAACAAGGCCCGCGGCGTGCAGTGTTGGACGGCCGCGGTGGCCCGAGGAGACCTTGACCCGTGAGGCCATCGAGTCAAGTCGCCGGCCCCCACACCCTCACCGGCGGAGCAGAGCGCATCGTATTCGTACATGTGGTAGCCTTGCTGTGACCAGCAGTCCCTGAGATGGAGCATGTGCTCCGCCATCAGTGCACCATCAATTGCATGTACGGGGAGATGCCATGAGTTGGTTAACGCCGAGTTAATTCTGCAGACCTAGTCTCCATTGGAGTCCTCTTCTTAGGCAAAGGTTGGGTTGGAGTTGGACTGCTGGACGGGGGCGCTGGCCACTGCATTCGCATTGCAAGCTCGATCTGCTAACTCTTTGTTAGGCAGAGTCCAAAACCAGCACTCTTGCTTGGGTAGAATATTGCTGGATTTGTAGCCTGAGCCGTACTTCAGTTTCCACAACAGTCCAACTCTCTGGATGCTGAAGTGATCCTAACAAGAGAAGAAACACAGAGGATGCTTCAGTAGGAATTCCTCTACGAGCTTTCATCCCACTCTTCTGGTCTCTGCGTCATAACGCTTCAGTTTTTTTGAACGCAATAACGCTTCAGTTTTGGTGAGCTGGAATCCTTCAGTTAGTCGACAAAGATTCAGATTTCATCATCTTTAAGTTCTTCCCATAGTTCATGGCTGATTTGCAAGAGTCGATTGTGCACCATTTCCTTTTTCTTTCTGTTGGACAGGACACAGCTGAGTGTCGCGATTGAATATTCACATGGACACATACTCATCGCCTTCTGCAGCACTCTGATGAACGTCCTTCTTGATCTAAAATCAGGTATTTTTCAGGTTCAGTTCAGTTCATGGGTTTTTCTCGGTGCTTTCTGCTAAGCCTTTCTCTCTTGCTAGTAAGCAATTGATTCTTTAAAGATATCTTCTTTTAACGAGCATGAGCTTTGCTTCTTCATAAGAGCATAAGACTTCCGGCAAGTCACTTATCTGATCTAGCTTGCGTACCATGCAGAGATAGCAAAGCCTTCATGCTAGACAGTACACTGGCCCAGAACCAACACTCTTGCTTGGGGGAAAATATTGGCGGATCTGTGGCCTGAGGCCTGAGCTACATAGCTATAGTTATTTTTCACAAGAGTTCATTTTCTTGATGCTGAAGTGATGCCAACAAGAGGAGGAACAGAGAAGACGCTTCGGTTTTCATCCTGCTCCTCTGTCCTTTCAGTTTGGTAAGCTCGAATTCATCAGGTAATCCATAAAGATTCAGATCTCGTCATCTTGTTCTGTTACTGATTCTGCACCATTTTCTTTTCCTTGCTGTTAGACAGAGCCAATAAGAGAAGGACCTTCAGCCTGCTGGCTAAGAGCAGCGCAAGTGTAGTTGCTTCTTCCTTGTCACGCCCTGCGAGTTCTGCACAGTTCCTGTGATGCAAGGAAGATGAAACTTTTAGCCGGTAAGGGATAGCTCTCCAGTTTCCAGCTACCCCTCTGCTGTTTTTCATCCTTTAGCTCTGCTTTGCCATGGCCTCCAGTTTATCAAGAAACAGCCTAAAATCTACATCCACACAGAACTGGAGGTTTTCTTTCAGTGAGCAAGCACTTTACAGGGTGTAGCTGTGTGGTTTTTGGTTCTCCCTTGATGCTTGGATGATAACTTCTGCTATCGACTTTATCATAAATCGGTTCTTCTGAAGTTACTTTTCTTCAGCCTACTTCTCCCTTGGATGTTTTAAATTATTGGTCACCGGCTGACCCTCCGAGCAAACTATTTCTTTGAAGAAATGATTACTACTGCATAGTCCTGTTATCTTGGTCGAGATTAGATTAGGCAAGACTTCATATTATTTACTGTATTGCATCCTCATTTTTCTATACTAATGTGTAGATATCTTTTACTGTTAGTGATGTAATGGTGAATCACACGACGTGTTGTAGCAGATCTAATCTTAATTACTATTACTAATTAGAGGCTAGCTTCATTTGAATTTTTGTTAGTGATGTAATGGCGAATCAAACGACTTGTTGTAGCAGATCAAATCTTACGATTACTAATTAGAGGTTTCATTTGAACCCTATACGGTAATTCGCACGAGACGCGCTAGAAAAAAAGGATAAAGTCTAGAAATTCTCGCAAAAATAAAAAACATCTAGGCACTAAATCTATAGACTCTAGTCGTCGGAGCCATTAGATCTGTTATATTCTCTAAAGATTAGCCACTTTCGCCATTAAAAAATAGCCTTAAGTAACCCCTAAATTTATAGCTAAATTACCCACCTCTGTCATTATAAAAAAATTAAAGTTACCCTGAATATTCATCTAAATTACCCCATGTATGCCATTATAAAAATAAGTTAAATAACCCTCTAATTTTCGTCTAAGCTACCTACATATGTTATTATTAAAAATAACCTACATACACTATTAAAAAAATATTCCAAAGTACACCAATATACAAATATATGATTCTAAACCATTTGTGCAGTTAATTGTTAATATAGAAAATATTAACTGAAGGTATATATGCATTATGTATATCACAATGTAGACGATACATACATATATGAAGAAAGCAATGAGAACACATTTATTTTTACATCGATCACGTAGCTCCAACTGTAAATTTCTAACTTATTGCCACCAATATATAGTGCTAAATTAACTATTTATGCCACTATTACTATGGAAAATACTAACTTATTAAGGTATATATGCATGACGTGTCACCATGTAGACCATATGTATATGAATGGAGGAAACGGTGAGAATACAGTTTTTCGTGTTACTCACGTATCTCAAATTGAGGGTTCAATCAAACATATGCATATAGAAGTGTGATGCAAAGTGAAAAAATATGCAACAACTAAGAGAGCGCAAATTAAATAATTTTGATTATTAGTTATGGGGCCTATTTTCTCATAGATTCTTAACACTCATATCTCCTAAATGAGTTATTGGCCCGTGCAGAACACAGGTAGAGGACTATAACTAACTAGAGAGATGACCCGCGCATTTGCGCAGCTTTAAATATCTATATATTCTACTTTTGCATCCTTTTTGTTTTTCCTAAACTTATTTTTTCCTTGCCGGTGTCCTCTTGTTACACATTAAGCCAAATTGTTGACAAAATAATTCAGGCATTGTCATAATATTTTTCTTTGTTAAGACTGCTATTATCTTTGTTTCTCGATCTCTTATAGGTTTACTCTATATGTACATGTTGTGTTTATTTTTATTTTGACTGAATAACTTTGATTGGAGTTATTTTTAGTTGAAGGCATAAATTGGCAGTTTTATGGGCTAAAAAAATTTCATATTTATGTTTGTATAGTGACAATGACCGGATAATTAATAGTAACTAGACTAATTTTATAGTAAAGAAAAAGGTATATACTTTATAGATAAAGCATGAGTATTTTGGTTAATTCTTTCTATATGTAAGCAAATATTTTATTTTATTGTTTATTTTAAGAAGTATTGAGGCATTTTAGGTTAATTTTTATGTAATGACATTATTGGATAATTTTCTAAAGGACAAAGATATAGGGATGCTTTAGGCTAAATTTTATGTAGTGACAATTGTGGATAATTTAAAATAGTTACATAGGTATTTTAGGCTAATTTTTACGTAATGATAGATGTTAATTTTTCACTCCGATTAATGTGGGAATTCTATGTTTTAAGAGTAAATGTAACTTTCTAATGACATTGGTGGATGATTTTTAAAAATATATTGGACATTTTAGGCTATTTTTTATGTAATGGCAGTGGTTGTAATTTTAAATAGTTAAAGGGGTATTTTGGGCTAAATTTTACATAATGGCAGCGGTGAGTAATTTTAATTTTCTTTTTTCTCTGATTAACGTGAGAATTTCTAGGCCTTTAGAGCAAACGTGGAGGCTCCGTTTGTTGGCCAAATACTAAGATAATAGATAAGAGTACTACTAGAGGTTTCCTGTTCATGATGGCTAGTATTTTCCCAATTTATAACATCGAATCCATGCCACATTGCGACGTTAAGCTTTGAGCATTTGCTTAGAATCACGTACTAGTGCATTAGTTCTGATCCATATGGAAGTGCATTATACATGATTTACTGAAGGTACAAAGAAGATTTTAGTGCTATATAACTTTAAAAAGGTGCCCTTGCGTCCTGGATGTCTACTAACCACGCCATGTAAATCTTGAGACCATGTTAACACATTTTCACATTCATTGGCAGCCTGAAACTACTTTGGTGTATCTCCCTCAACGTCTTTGACTAATGGCAACAATACTAGAATCTTTAGTTGGATCGTGTGCTAAGAAGTTGCAAGATATTGTTACAGAAGAGGCCATACTAATTTTAGGTGTAAAAGAAGAGCTCACTGAACTGCAAAGAAGAATGGAGCAAATACGCCACTTTCTTAATGATGCAGAGCAAAGGAGCCTTAAAGAATCTGCTGTTAACTATTGGCTTGGTCAGCTAAGGGATGTTATGTATGACGCTGATGTTATCATTGACTTGGCTAGATATAAAGGAAGTAAGCTATTGCCAAATCATTCTTCGTCATTGTCAAGCAAATCGGGTACATGCAGTGGCCTTTCCTCTTGCTTTTCTAATATCCAGACACGTCGTGAGGTTGCTGTAAAGATTAGAAGACTGAACAAAAGAATAGAAAATATTTCAAAGGATAAAGTATTTTCATCCCTCACAAATACACAGCCCACCGGAGAAGTTTCAGCACTGAAACTGAGAAAAACTTCCAACTGTGTTGAACCCAACCTTGTTGGTAAGGAGATCATACATGCTTGCAGAAGACTAGTAGATTTGCTACTTGAAGGTAGGGGAAAGAAGTCCTACAAACTTGCAATTGTTGGAACGGGAGGAATTGGTAAGACAACACTAGCACAGAAAATATACAATGACCAAAAACTGAAAGGGACCTTCGACAAACAAGCATGGGTTTGTGTTTCACAAGATTACTCTGAAATTGCTATTCTAAAGGAGATTCTTCGAAAAATAGATGTACAATACATGCAAGATGAATCATTTGATGAGCTCCAATGCAAGCTAAAATCCGCCATTGAAGAGAAGAGTTTTTTTCTTGTGTTGGATGATGTGTGGCAATCTAATGTATGGACAACTCTACTGAGAATCCCACTTGAATGCAGCAGCCACAGGGATAATTCTATTGACAACTCGAATTGACACTGTTGCTGTAGAAATTGGAGTGGACTACACACACCGTGTTGATTTAATGTCAGAGGATATAGGGTGGGAGTTACTTTGGAAGAGCATGGGCATCAAAGAAGAAAAAGAAGTGCAAAATCTGCAAGGCTTGGGGATAGAAATTGTTCGCAGATGTGATGGTCTTCCTCTTGCAATTAAAGTTATTGCTGGAGTTCTAGCAAGAAAAGATCAAACTGAGAATGAATGGAAGAAGATTTTAGGAAAGGATAATTGGTCCCTGAGCAACCCTCACAGTGAACTAAGAGGTGCTTTATATCTAAGCTATGAAGAGCTTCCGCACCATTTGAAGCAGTGTTTTGTCTATTGTGCTATGTATCCCGAAGATGCTGTTATCCATCATGATGATATTGTCAGGATGTGGGTCGCAGAAGGCTTTATAGATGAGCAAGATGGCCAACTACTAGAAGATACAGCAGAAGAATACTACTATGAGTTGATATATCGAAATCTCCTTCGACCAGATTACTCCTTTGCTGACCTTCGTAGATGCACAATGCATGATCTACTAAGGCAGCTAGCTTGTTTTCTGTCCAAAGAAGAATGTTTTGTGGGTGATCCAGAATCAGCCGGGGTCAATGTTATGGGTAAATTTCGACGTATTTCAGTATCTACTGTAAAGGATATGGTGATTTTACCTAGCACGAATAAGGAGAAATACAAAGTGAGAACTTGGAGAACTTCATATGACAAGCCACTAAGAGTCGATAATGCAATATTTGGAATATTTCCCTGCATTCGAGTGTTGGATTTGACTAACTCCCTTGTAGAAAGTGTTACATCTTGTATTGGACGTTTGATCCACTTACGATTACTAGACCTTGATGGGACTGGCATATCTTGTCTTCCAGAGTCCATTTGTCATCTCATAAACTTGCAGATATTAAACCTGCAGAGATGTGCTTCTTTGGACAGTCTTCCTACTGGAATTACTCAGTTAAGCAACCTAAGGCGCCTTGGCCTTAAGGAGACACCAATAAATCGGGTTCCACAAGGCATAGGCCGATTAAAGTTTCTCAATGATTTACAAGGATTTCCTTAAGGAGACACCAATAAATCAGGTTCCAAATGGGATTTGCAGATTGAAGTTTCTTAATGATTTACAAGGATTCCCAGTTGGTGGTGCCTGCGATAGCAGTAGAGTGCAAGATGGGTGGAACCTAGAAGAATTGGGTCCCCTTTGGCAGTTGAGGAAGCTTCATTTGATTAAATTGGAAAGAGCAGCTCCTTGCAGCAGTATAGATCCATTGCTAACTGAGAAAAAGTATCTCAAAGAATTATATCTACACTGCACTGAACGTACACATGAGTCCTATTCTGATGTGGATGTAGTAAATATTGAGAGGACCTTTGAGCAGCTAGTCCCTCCACAGAACACGGAAGATATATCCATTGTACATTTCTTTGGTCGGAGGTTTCCTACCTGGCTAGACAATGCTGCCAATTTTCCATCATTGAAGTACTTGAAACTCATGCATTGTAAATCATGTGTGCATCTTCCTGCAATCGGGCAGCTCCCCAACTTGAAATTTCTGATAATCGAGGGAGCCAATGCAGTCACCAAGATTGGACCCGAGTTTGTTGGCTTTGTGGTGGGTAACCCTGGATCTATAGAGGCAGTGGCTTTCCCCAAGCTTGAAATGTTGATCATCGTGGATATGCCCAACTGGGAGGAGTGGACCTTTGTTGTTGAAGAAGAAGAAGCAACAGCAGCAGGTAAGGAAGGGGGAGAGGATGGAGCTGCTGCAAAGCAAATGGGGGAAGCCCCACCTCCAAGGATGCAGCTGCTGCCTCGTTTGAAGAGGTTGGAACTTCTCCGCTGCCTCAAGCTGAGAGCCCTCCCATGGTAGCTTGGACAGGAAGCCACCAGCTTAAAGGAGCTCTATTTAAGAGATGTGCCCAGCCTTGAGGTGGTGGAGAACCTCCCGTTCCTCTCATAGCTCCTTGTAATTGTTGACTGTAAAGGCCTGAAGATGATCTCGAATATTCCCCAAGTGAGAGGCCTGCGGTTATCTCGTTGTCCAAATTTAAGGCGTGTAGAGGAGCTGGGCAGTCTGGAGCAGCTGTGGCTGGACGAGGGTATGCAAGATCTGTCGTCACTTTGGGTGCCCGGGCTTAAACACCAACGCCAACAGTGCCATATATGGCGAAGTCCTCGACTTGTACACATGGCCTAGAGATTAGTTGGGCAGTGGAGCAAGCCACAAGGTATGAGCAGAACTGATTGCTGGCCATTAATTTAGTTGCTCCTCCTTTGTTGGGTTTGTCCATTTTAATATAATGCTGTTTTCTCTCTCTGTATTTTGTAGTTTCGATACTTTTGGGCCTTGTTTAGTTCCCACAACAAACTTCACTATTCATCCAACTTCACTATTCATCAAAGGGAATCTTACATGCATGGAGTATTAAACGTGAGTTAATGACAAAACCCATTCCATAACCCCCCTAACTTTGCGAGACGAATCTAATGAGCCTAATTTGGCCATGATTAGACAACGTTGTGCTACAATAAACAATCTCTAATGACGGATTAATTAGGCTTAATAGATTCGTCTCGCGATTTCCCGTCCATCCGTGTAATTAGTTTTATAATTAGATCATGTTTAGTCCTCCTAATCTTAGGTTTAGAATTGCTACAGTAAAGGATTCAAAATAGTTGCACCAACTAAACAAGCCCTAAGCATCTTGATCGAATTTCTGGATATTTATTTGTCTTGTGGGCTCCTGAGGAAGGAGGATTGATCATGACATGGAATAATCAAGGTGAACACATGAGGGGAGCTCTCCCACGGCAGCTTGGACAGGAAGCCACCGGCTTGAAAGAGATCCATTTAAGGCCTCCTTTGGAAGCATGGGGAGAGGAGCCCAGGGAGGGCTTGTTTGGGAAGTAGTGTATTGAAGGGTAATGAGAGGTATTGAAGGAAAAATTAGTTCATTTTTTTCTCAATCCCCTTCATTCCATTCCAATACACCTCTATCCAAATAAGGCCAGAGAGAGATCCCGAAGGGGTTAATTCTTCCGGGGACTAATTAACCCTCCGCGACAGGGCATGCTTCCCCTTCCACTGTCTCGCTGTTTGGAAGTACTAATTCCCTCCCTGTCTCGCTGATGCGGGGGCATATTGTCATATGTTGACCTCTGCACCGCTGGGCATTGTTGCACGTCCGGCGCATCAGTGCATGCACCTGCCTACGGCACAGCGAATTCATCACAAATACATAACAGACCATCACAATTCACATAGAAATTTCTTGAATATTATAATATGTTAATAAATATCATGGCCTTCTGAAGAAACCTGGTGACTTGGCTTCACGTAACATGGTCCTTCAACATCTATCATAGCGTCACTAGCATACACATTCATATAGCAAGGTACATGATGTTTCCTAGAAATTTAGACAACACACAGTTGTGAGAAATTAGCACCAAGCTTCAGTCGATACAAATAATTAAACATCATATTACATCCAGCTATGCATTAAACAAGGGACAACTGCATGTTTTGACCAACTACTCAGCTACAAAAGAAGCCAAGGACCTTCCTTCAAACTTTTTGCCTTTTCTTCATGCACCATCATGAAAAAAAATAAAGATACATAACACAACATATCTGCACTCTATCAGTTTCAGATGAGCAATGAAGCAAATAGATGATACATAACACAGTGACATGCAATCAGGGTTCGGAATTTCGTCCGGTGTTCACCGAAAATCGCCGAATTTCAGTTCTACCGGTGAGGACCGGTAAGTAGTTTTACCGGTATTACCGGCGATTTTCGGCCGAAATTGGGCCGAAAACCGGTAAAACCGGTCTTACCGGCCCCCTCCGAAATTTTTTTGTAATCCGAAATCTTGAACACTGCATGCAATGGAGGGATTTAAGAACAAAACTAAGCACAACCTGATTCAAGTTTCAATATAGCTTAAAATTGAACAAGCATCAATGTGAACTGCATGCAAACAATAAAGTGTGATGGATATTTATGGAATACAAAGGCATAGTGGTAAGATAGCTAACCAGACATAATGAAAATCAAATCATTACAAGGATTGTGTTTCTGGTACTGAATGACCATATCATTTAGATGGATACAAACTTGAACAGTCAAGTGTAAATGGCCAAATCAGTCAGATGGATAAAAATTTAATCAGTCAAATGTAATGGAGTATTTGACTGATGCTCCACAGTCAGATGGATAAAAACTTGAGCAGTCAAGCGTGAATGACCAAATGAGTAAAACTACTAGTGGTGTCCAGTTTTGACTTGTGTATGTAAGATAACTCGTCAGCCTACATGTCGTGTTGTAAGAGGAAGATCAATAGTGGATACTCACAATACGCACTCCAGTTTCGAGGCATAACTTTGGTCAGTAAACCGAATGTATTTGCAGCATTCTATAATGGTCTGTATGCAGAAAAACTGAACATGCATACTCTGCAGAGATGAAAGGAAAGCACCTCAACAGGCATAACTTTGGTCAGCGACTAACCACGATATGAACGTTAATTGTCGCGTTCACTGTATGAATGACCTGACAAACAGAACAAGAACCTTAAGAAAAAAAACTGGGTTAAGAATTGCAAATGTTTTTCTTCAGTTTTTTTTTCCATAGTAAGATAGACAAATAATAGTATGAGTTAGACTAACTTCAACATCAAAAGATGACTCTGAATCAAGAGCCCACATCCACAATTATTATTTGGCTATCAACTATTGATCTACGAGGAAAGATGAAAACTTGGCATCCTAGTAAAGTTAATTGCAAAATCAGATATGACAAGCAAGATTCAGATTAGTTGTCTTGAAGATAGCATAATGGAGTTATTTGCTAAATCAGATATGACAAACAAGTTTCAGATTAGCTTCAGATATGACAAAAGTTATTGACTAATAATTTCTACAGGGCCCAGATGAATGGAAAAGAAAATGTTTCAGCTGATTTATAAGGCCTTTAACAGATCTGCATATTGTCACCTCAAAACTCAAGAACACTACCCAACATTGAGTGCATAACAAATAGTTGTGCCTTGTGCATACAAGGGCTTGAGATCTTCCAATTAGTGACAACAGACTGCAGTAGCGATGCTAGAAACTACGATGTCTCCTCAAACTTAACCGAAAGTGCTCATCCAAGAGTTGGACGGTAAGGCTATGTGGCAGCGAAGCCATGCACTACCAGAGAAGCTTACATCGGTTGGATGTG
>CM014277.1:77816436-77851656 GCA_004135705.1 Alloteropsis semialata
GCCGCCTGCCCTTGCCCTTCCTCTTTTTCTTGGCGGGGGGCCCCGATGGGCCTCCTTCCGCATCCTCAGTCTGCTTACTGTCGGATGTTTGGACCCGGCAGTCCACACAGGGTAGCCTACGTGGTTGATTTGTTGAGGGACAGATCG
The DNA here is from genome assembly GCA_004135705.1 of Alloteropsis semialata. Classification (NCBI taxonomy): domain Eukaryota; kingdom Viridiplantae; phylum Streptophyta; class Magnoliopsida; order Poales; family Poaceae; genus Alloteropsis; species Alloteropsis semialata. The sequence continues at coordinate 77,816,584 of CM014277.1, forward strand.
AGGATCAGAAGTCGATGGTAACCGGTTCCAGAACCGGTACCTATGAGGGTTACGAACCGTGACCGATGAGCATCTCTCCAGTAGTGAGTGCCCGATGAAAAACACTCGGCAAACTCTCGGGCACTCGGCAATTATGGGTTTTCCGGTAGTGGTCCATCCAAACATGATTATCAGCGTGGTTACTCAACAGATGAATATCTGTACGAGGGGAATTCTTTCGTGACGGAATAATTCTGATGACTGACTACTGCCAGTGTATCAGACAATTCAAATCGGCAACAGCGGAAAATTACTGACTGCTAATTTCATCTATTGATCAGAGCTCCAAAACTGAAAATTCACTTTTAATATACGCGGAGTCTGCGACGACAAGGCGAAGGATCAAGTCTGCCCTTATGTTTGTGGCTTCATGGTGAACTGCAACTAATCTCTACACTGAAGGTTTTACAGACCCAACTGCCAACCAACAAGTCATCTTCGCCTTGATTAAAAATTTAAGATGGCAGCCAAGTCATCTTCATCCTGATTAAGATGGTGTTTGGATCCCTCATTTTAGCATCAAAAGTGCTAAAGTTCAGCACAAATAGTGCTAAAGTTCCAAACAAGTGCTACTAAAAGAGGTGCTAAAAGCTCCAAACCTCTAGCACCCAAAGAGGTGCTAAAAGCTCCTAAAACTGCATAATTCCACCCCATGCCCTAATCAGTGACCCCTCTTTATCTCACCCTTTATTACTAGAGGGGTAGGAAGGTCATTTTCTTGTTGTTTAGCACCTTTTAGCACTTGTATCCAAACAGGGTACTAAAGTTTAGTAGTTGCAGTTTTAGTACTAAATTTTAGTACCATGTGGATCCAAACGGGGCCTAAGAATTTAAGATGACAGCCAAGTCATCTGAGCCAAATGTTGACTCCATCATTGGAGCTGGTAGCATGCTGCTGTCAGCCTGTCGTAGAGGACCCAACTTTTATTGCGGCGGTAATGCGAAAAACAGGGATGGCACAGGGAGGGTGCATGCATGTGCGGAACTGTCGTGTTTTCAGTTTCCTGGAATTAAATTCGACCCAATCAGTTGGATCTTTTATATATGCTGGACTGTTGCACACGCAGCGGCGGAGCTGGAAAAAAATTTAAAGGGAGGCCAAATAAATACATACAACATTTGTTAGTTTAAGAATTTTGTAATTTGCACTAACTTTTTATTGTTCATATACACATATACTATCTAGTCATGATATATAGTATTGAGCAATGACAATGCACAAAATTCAATAGTTTGCAATACAAGGGGTCAATTTTTCTTGTTCATTTCAGTTTCACTTGCATGAGGCCGATCGCCTACGCAGCTCTGCCGATACACTAAGTCATGACTCACCGATTGCGAGTTGCGGTGGCAGGCTGGAAGTCATGACATTGGACTTCTAAAGGTTGGATACATCTCAGATTTGCACGTGGTATGGATTAATTCGTGGACTTACGTAGTTGTGTTAGAGGCGTGTAGGACTAGGGGTGGATGTCGAGCCGGCTCGGCTCGGCTCGGCTCAGCTCGAGCTGGCTCATTAAGATAACGAGCCAGCTTGGCTCGGCTCGTTATCTTAGCGAGCTAGAGCAGCTGCTCGGCTCGGCTCGTTTCCCAGCTCGAGCTGGCTCGATTAGCTCGTGAGCCAGCTCGACGCAGGATGCAGTCACGCAGCGCCTAGCACCGCGGCGGCCGCCACAGCCAGCGCTGTGTACGGAGTAGGTTTGGCCTTGGCAAGCACTCGTGGACATACAAAAGCTTGCTCAACTCCAAGGTTTGGCCGTTGTAGAAGAATCAACGAATATTGCTTGCCAATTCACTTCGAATTGATTAGTTACCGTGGGTGAAGTCCACCAGAGCCACATGGCCTCGAGGCAACGTCCTTCACTTGGCCACCTCCCACACTGAAGCTCTGGCCTCGAGTGTGGAGTCGGCCACAGCGCCGTTGATTGCTAGCAGGAGCACGGCCCTGTTGATGACCTATGGAGCCATGGCGGACAACAGCAGTGTCTGATAGCTGTATTCGAGCATGCGCTCTGCGATGATGTCGCGTGGAATGGGAGATGGAGTCAGGATCTAGATTGGGATGGAGTGACTCGCGCGTGGTGCCGCTGGCACTTCGAAGCGGCGGGGCAACGGCAGATGGGCGGCGGCGGATGAAGGGCGCGAGATGTGACGGCGGGCGGAGAGGTGGAGCATTCGTGAGAGCACTGGAGTAACCGGGGTGCTATTGGGATGTTTTTGGGCTTAGAATTTGCTTTTGCTGCTTAGGAATTGGCCCTGGCCTGCTGCATTGCTTTGGCTCGTTTGGCTCGCGAGCCAAGCTGGCTCGCGTGCTGGCGCGTTATCGCAACGAGCTAAAATGCTAGCTCAGCTCGTTGAAAAATATGAACAAGCCGAGCTGAGCCAAGCCAATAACGAGCCGAGTCGAGCGAGTTAGCGAGCCACGAGCTTTTCGTCCAGCCCTATGTAGGACTTCATATGTTGGATCTAGCAACTTTGGGCTAAGGCCCCGTTTGGATCCCATGGGCTAAACATGAGTAGTAGCTAATCCAAACAGACGGCTAATTCCAGCTAAACTTTAGCCTGAGGCCACAAAGTGCATTAGCCCATTAGTCCTTGAAGAGTAGCAAATGTGGGCTAAAATTCTCTGGGGTTTGACAAAAGACACCCATGCCCTCCCCTCTCTTCTCCTGAGACATGTATACATGGTAAAAGTGTCATTTTAAAAAAAATTAGCTATCTCCATTATACAGAATCCAAACAGGAATGAGCTAATTTGATTGGCTAAAGTTTTTTTTTGAACCAAGAATGGGCTAAACTTTAGCCAGATATAGTTTAGTTCTAGTCAATCTAAATGGAGCCTAAAATTCTAACTAATGGTTATCTCTATTCTTAAACAAAGCTCTACTAAGATTAAGGGGTATTAAAAAATTCTTGCATTAGGGAGGGAGGGCATGGCCCCTACCGGCCCTATTAGAATCTAATACCCCTCATAATGGGCAGCACTCCCCGGATCTAGAAAGGATATCGCGAGTACGGCACGAGCTTGCACCATATCAAGGACAAAGTAGACGAATCTCGTAGAAAACACTAAATGGTGGCATTGAAGCAACCACAACAAAAGAATAGGATTTTGGCAAAGCCAACGCAAATTATTTAAGCACAACTCCAAAAGAGTACAAGTGATTGCCGCTTCCTCACAACTCTACTTGACCCTCTAGGACACTCTGATTCTCGCCCTATACAAGAATATAGTGCTATAGAACTGTCTAGTCTATCCCTCTTGAGCGCTTCTAATTGCTCCTCACAAGCATTGGATGAGACCTTGTGTTTTCTCTTTGGCTTGATTGACTCCTTGAGCCTCCACCCATTTGTTTATATAGTTCCTTCCAAGGCCCTCATATATGCAAGTAGGAGTCCTACACCTAGTAGGATTACATGCTCAAATCCTAATAGAACTAGAAGTCCTAATAGCACACACCTATTGAGTTCTAGTCCAAGTAGAATTTGAATCACCATACAACAATCTCCACCTTGACTCTAATCCTTTGAAACTTTTTTTTATACTCCCACCACAGGAGTGCCCCCACCACAAGGGCTCACGCACATCACCGCGATGAGCATGTTAGTGTCCGGACTGGAGCGCCTGGACCCTCCACCGGAGAGCTCCTTCGTTGTGTAGTTTGGTTAACCACACCGCCTTCTCCTATGACCCTCCATGCCATAGGTTTGTACTGATCTCCGAGCACCACCTGCTCGTCGGTACTGCATGGTCAGTTCCACCACGTCTTCCTCCTTCCAGCAATTCGTAGCTTCACCTCTATGACTATTAGATTTTCTAATCGCCTTTGTAGCCTTGCACTTGACCACAACTGAGATTTTAGTACCTATATTTGACGAGATCACTTCCTTCTCCTGATCAAGATTTTTACCAAATCTCCCATTGGTTGGACCACTTTTAAGATTTTCTATCACTCGGTATCCTCTATTAATCCAGATGCTTTTCATGATTACTTGCCCTTTGCAAGTAACTCACATGACTCCACCTTGAAGCGATAAGCCACAACTTGGAGTTCTAGCAACCTCACAGATATTAGATTCTTTTTCAACCTCAGGATATACCGAACTCCCGTCAGTGTGAAATATGTTCCATTATGCATCTCCAATGTAACTGTTCCCACCTCTGCGACTGCATATTCTGTGCAATCTGCCAAGTAAACAGTTCCATTTGCTGCACGTAGAGATCCTTTGTCAAATATCTTCCTTGCCGAACATATATGGAAGCAACTCTCTGAATCTAATATCCATTCATGAATAGCACCTAGTTTACTAACGATAAGTACATCACTTTCATCCTCACTTGCCACTGAGCATACTCCTCTCAGAGTCTTCGAATTTGGACAGTCCTTTATCATGTGACCCTTTTTGTCACAATGATAGCATGTGCGGCTGCCCTTGCTCTTGCCCTTCTTCTTCCCATGACTTTTGACTTCGCATGTTCCACTTGAAACAGTTAATGCTTGATCACCCAAGGATGAAGATTCCTATGGATTCTTCAAGGACTCTGCCTCCAGTACATATGCAAATGTCGCATTGAAGTTGAGAGTAGTTTTCCTGACGAAAATATTCATCACCATCTGCTCCCACGATGACGGTAAGGATGAATCCAGTATGACGACCTTATTGTTCTCCTTGATGTTCTCATCCACACTAATCAGCTGCATGACAAGTTTGTTGAAGACATTCAGATGGTCAATGAACCGTGTGCCTTCCTTCATGCGCAACCTGAATAATTGACGCTTCAGCACCCACCGATTTGTCAGCGATTTTTCCATATACGATTCTTCTAAAGTCTTCCATATTTTTTCGGTGAATCCTCTTTGATTACCGATTACTTTACCTCATCGAAAAGACATAGTCGAATTGGACTAACAGCCTTCCACTCCATCACCTTCCATTCTTTAGCAGATGTGCTATCTTGTTTGATCCCCTCAAGAGCATCAATCAACCCTTGCTGAACAAGCACATCTTTCAGCACGCACTGCGACACGCTGAAATTTTCTTTGCCCTCAAATTTCTCTACTTCATTCCACATCCCCGACATTGTCTTGATTTCTTGCTTCCTAGCACTGTCGACCTTCTCACAAAATTAGATCAATCTGGCATCGGTTTTGATACCACTTGTTATAATCTGATACCTCTCGTAACGTGCAGTAGCCCCCGGATCTAGAAAGGATATTGCGAGTACGACATAAGCTTGCACCGTATCAAGAACAAAGTAGACGAATCTCGTAGAGAACCCTAAATGATGGCGCTGAGGTAACCACAACAAGAAAATAGGATTTTGGTGAATCCGCCTGCAAATTTTGGTGAAGATCGGATTCTTTTAGCCCTGGGAACGTAACAGGAGGTCAGGAACATTTGGACATGAATTTAGTGAAAATGTTTGTAGCGCCAGAGTACCCGAGAGGGTCAGAAGGCCAACTCTGGAGGAAGCCCCCTGGCCGGGTTCCATATTGCCGGTTGCGCTCTCGCTAGAGTGAATGGCAGACCGAACAGGACATAAAAACCTTGGTGCCTAACGTCTTGTGATGCATGTGGTGCTAGTTTAGTCTCAGCACCTACTAATATATCATATTTTAAAGCACCCGATACTGCGCCCCGTTTGCTGATAAACTAGTGTGTGATGGGTATTGCAGGCTTCTAGAAGCTGCACTAAATGTTTTTTTAATTGAGCTGCACTATATGTTTTGGATCTGCCACATTTACTCAGTCGGCTGATGGCAATTTTCTCCACAAGCTGATACTTTAGCTAAGCACTAATATGATTAGTGGCATATAATTAATACATATATCTATATATAAAAGAAAACAGAAAAGATAACAGAAAGGGAAAAAAAAGGACTTTAGTCTCGGCTGGTTTCATCAGCCGGGACTAAAGGGCTTCAACACCGCGCCCAGGGCGGAGGCCCCTTAGTCCCGGTTGGTATGACCAGCCGGGACGAAAGGGGCTCCGTCCTAGGCACGGCGCCAAGGCCTTTAATCTCGATGCACTAGTCCCGGTTGTGAAACCATGACTAAAGTCCGTTCCCAACCGTGACTAAAGGCGGTTTTTTCACTAGTGACCTTCGGTCACTTCAACGAGTCTGGCCAAATTTTTTTTAGATAAAGGATGAATAAGCATCCGGCCTCTACGTCTATCGACGTACACAGCCCCTTATTACAAAGTTTGCATCAAAGTCAAGATAAAAGAGCAAGCCGTTCTCAGAAATATAAACTAAAGCAAACGGTAATATGGTTCCACCCTCTTTTGACGAGCTCCATCGCCGCAATCTCTATGTTTCTGCTCATCAAGGAGAGTGTCTGCTTCGCTTGCTCATCACGCTGCAGCTGCGCCCAGAAACGTAACCAGTACGTTCCCCTGAAGATAACCTGCAAAATCGAATTATATTTGATTTTGTGAAAAATGATATCATTTCGGCATCGCCAGATTGCCCAGCAAATAGCAGCAACCCCCACCCAAATCAGGCTCCTATTATTTTTATATTGATTGGAGAGCCAAGTCCCATACATATGCCGAATCGATCTAGGTGGGGTCAATCCTGTAGCATAAAAAATTATCCTCCATATCATTCTCGCATAAGGACAGTCAATAAACAGATGGTTTATAGTCTCATTTATATTACAGCCACAACATTTTTGACTGCCTGTCCAGTTTTTTTTAGCAAGATTGTCTTTGGTTAGGATCACCCCCTTTTGCAAATACCAGAGGAAAATCTTAATTTTTAGAGGAATCTTTAACTTCCAAATCGTCTTATGATGAAAAGGTGGTTGTGTATCTATGAGATATCGATACAGGGAGCGTACAGTATAAGACTTGGATGCGGTCAAGTTCCATTTAAGAGTATCGGTCCCGTCCACCAATTCAATCTGGGCGATTTGTGCTACAAGGTTTTGCCATTCAATTAGTTTGTTATCTACTAAAGCCCTCCTAAAAGATACCTGGAGAGGCGAAGTAGCCATAACTTTGGCTACTGTCGCATGAGGATCCCGCACTATATTGTATAGTGATGGATACTCAGTTTTGAATGGTCTATTTCCTGCCCAAGTATCTTCCCAGAATCTAGTCTTCCCCCCATCTTTTACCTCAAAGGTGCCTAGATCCAGCACCTCCTCTTTGATCTTCATGAGGCCTCTCCAAAAATGAGAGTCATAGGGTTTGGCTTTAACCTGAGTAAGCGACTTAGAACCAAGATATTTATTAGTTAGTAACTTTTGCCACAATCCATCGGTGTTAATTAAGTTCACTAACCATTTTGTCAATAGGCATTTATTCTGCAGCTGCAGATTCAAGATTCCAAGCCCTCCCTGGTCCTTAGGGCGGCATAAGATGTCCCATTTGGCCTGGCCAAATATATTGATAAAGTCTGTTAGTAGAGCTGGAGGCTACTTCTTCTGCAGATTGCTAGTTGCCAATCAATGTTGTGATACCCAGGGTTAAGTGGCGTTCGGGATCAATGAACCGCAAGTTAATTGGTTACTAATTCAGATGGTGAGACACAGGCAAAGCATGGCTGATTATTATCATAAGAACCCTGGTGCCTAACGTCTTGTGATGCACGGTGCTAGTTTAGTCTCGGCACCTACTACTATATCATATTTAAAGCACCTGATACTGCACCCCGTTTGCTGATAAACTATTGTGTCGGTCATTGCTACCAGTCCGACCAAATGTGTGATGGGTGTTGCAGGCTTGTAGAAGCTGCAGTATATGTTTTGGATCTGCTACATTTACTCAGTCGGCTGATGGCAATTTTCTCCGCAAGCTGATACTTTAGCTAAGCACTGATAAAATACGTATACCTGTATAAAAAACAGAAAACAAAAAACATAAAAGAAAAGAAAGCAGCGAAAGGAAAAAAAGAGGACTTTAGTCCCGGTTAGTACTACCAGCCGGGACTAAACGAGCTCCGCCCTAGGCGCGGCGTCGAAGCCCTTTAGTCCCCATGCCCTAGTTCCGGTTGTGAAATTGGGACTAAAATCTGTTCCCAACCGAGACTAAAGGCGGTTGTTTTCACTATATATGAGTGTCAGCAACGAGTATGGCCAAATATATTGATAAAGTCGGTTAGTAGAGCTGGAGGCTACTTCTTCTCCAGATTGCTAGTTGGCAAATCAATGCTGTGATACCCAGGTGTTGACGACCAATATTGGCAGACATATGTTTTGCAGGGAAACCAGTCTAACCGGATTCATAACCGGTTTAGTTTTCTGTGGTGCATCTGACAAGGCCATCCGGTCTAACCGGATTTAGAAACTGGTTTAATCGGTTTTCCCTGAATCTTAGTAAGATTGGACTCTTTTGTAGATCTGAGTTGTAATAGGACTTTTGCGGGAAAAGACCTATCCTCCCTATAAATATAAAGGGATTCGGCCGATTGAGAATCATCCAATCGATCAAACACAATTTATCCTTTATTTGTCTTTACTTTTTGCCTTTACTTTATGTTCTTCAAACCCTAGCCTCTTCCAAACCTAATTGATGTTCTTCCTTCGTCTCCACGGCGATTGAGGACGTTCTAGGTAGCCTGACCGATCTTAGAACAACCCAAGGTGCGCACGTCCTGACGGGGTCCCTCCCGGACGAGCGCTCGTTGGTTTTCTCGCCGAGCTCCCAGCTGCCCGGCGGGAACCGGTCTGACCGGTCACCGGAACCGGTCTGACCGGTCTGGTCAGAGAAGCTGCAAGGAGCTTTTCTGCGCGTGTTAGTATTTGGCGCGTTTTCGTGTCAACATACTTTTTGGCGACTCCGCTGGGGACACAAGAAAAAGGATCTACTACCATGTCGAATCTACCAAATCCAGGCAAAGTTGATCCTTACAATATTCAGAGGCCGACTGTTAATAAGCTATCGGCTAAGGATCGTCATCTATTTGAGCAACTCCTGCTGCAAGAAAAGGAGGAGATGGAACGAGCCAAGAAGAAGCTTGAAGACAAGGCGCAATGGTTCCTCTCGCACTTCTCCAAGGATCGAAAAGTTGCTATCTCCAAGGACAAGGAGGTGGTTCTTCTTTCAGAAGGAGAAGAAGAAAAAGATGAGGTAACACCCACTGTGAGAACTGCACCAAAGCCTGTTACTCTTGATCAGATTAATAGATTGCTAGTTTCTGGTCAAGAAAAGTTCTTTCTCTTGTTCAAGGCATGATTGATAAGTCTATAGGAAAGCAACCTTCGGCCGTAACTAGTAATGCTATTAGATCTGATATGGCTGGTACTTCACAACAAATTGTACCTCATAATTCATCGGCAGCAATACCACCCAAAGAGCCACAATATGGGATGCCGTTGAATTATTCAACATGGCAAAATCTTCCAGGACAATCTGGCCAGGCAATTCCGGTCAGACCGGTTTCTGTAACTGGTCAAACCGGTTTGAGCGCCCCTATGCAGTACAGCCAGATTCCGGTTAGACCGGTTGCTGGAACCGGTCAGACCGGTTCGGGTGATTATGTTGCATATCAAACAACACCTGAACCTATAACTAGTACATCATATGTTCAGGCCAATTCTGGCCGAATCAATGGTGTTTCTAGTTATACTACATGTACTCCAATGACATATACTACAAATCCTATGTCTTCCCAAAGTTCGGGCTATTTACAGCAATCATTGCATGCACAGCCGAACCATATGCCTCAACATGTGCCAAATGTTAATGATCAGCAAGGCTCAAATGACCTTTATATTCAAAGCTTGCTTGAAGAATACAAAAAGGATTTGGCTATTATGATTAAAGATACTTTTGGCGTGGAGGTTAAAGATAAAACTTTGGCATGTCAAAAACCTTATCCTGCAAATTTTGATGCTATGCCCTATCCTCAAGGTTTTAAAGTGCCAGAGTTTGTTAAATTTACCGGGGAAGACAATAGGACTACATGGGAGCATATTAGCCAGTTTAACGCACAATTGGGTATTCATGGTAGTATTGATCACTTGAAAATCAGATTATTCCCTTTGTCATTATCTGGTATTGCTTTCTCATGGTTTTCGGCATTATCTCCTAATTCTATTTATACATGGTCTCAATTAGAGCATAAATTTCATGAGCACTTTTATAGTGGTGATAATGAATTGAGACTATCTCACTAACATCGGTTATGCAAAAGAATGATGAATTTGTTGCTGAATATATTAGAAGATTTAGAGATATAAAAAACCGATGTTATAGTTTGAGTATTTCTGAAAAGGATCTTGCCGAATTATCTTTTAATGGTTTGAAATCTCAGATCAAAGAAAAATTAGAAGGCTATGAGTTTCTTACTATTAATCAAGTATTACAAAAAGCTTTGGTTCAAGAAAGCCGAAGTAAAGATGCTCGCTCAAAATTTGATCGTCCCAACATGCATATGCTAAGCAATGATTCATTGGACGATGAGAATGGAGAGATATGTGCTGCTGAATTTACATGGCCGAGCAATTCTCAATCATATAGTTGCCCTTCTCTTAAACCGATTCACAAAAATCGGCAAGAAGAAGTGAAATTTACTTTTGATGTTTCCAAGTGCGATAGAATATTTGATGAGTTGCATAAAAATGGATACATCAAGACCACGTATACTATACCATCGCTTGATGAGTTGAAGCGACGTGCGTATTGTAAATTTCACAATTCTTTTTCACATGCAACTAATGATTGTAATGTGTTTCGTAGGCGAATTCAATCGGCCCTTAATGAAGGCCATTTGACTTTGGTTGGAATGCAAGTTGATTCTGATCCTTTTCCTAAGAATTTCTCTGTCAATACCATTGAATTACAGAATCCTAAAGTGTTGATCAGACCAAGTCAAGCCGATACAACAAAAGGGAAAAATGTAATCATTGGTGAAGCACGACCAGAATAGAAAAGGAGAAAGAAGAAGTGGCTAAAAAAAGACCCTCAAGTTACAAGAAAGAATTTGACGCTCGGGAGGCAATCCAAAAGCAAAGGCACTGGTCCTGACAGGACCGGTCAGACCGGTTCAGGTAACCGGTCAGACCGGTTGACCCCAGGAGTTTCTGGTAAATCAGAGAAAAAATCAAGGCCGACTTTTGAGAAACTTCTGGAGAAATACAAGAAGCTTGGTGCTACTCAGAAGCTTAGAAATTGGCCAGAAAAAATAAAAACTTCATCAAAGCACCAAGAATCTTCCTCAACTCAAGGCAACAGTAGTGCTACATTGTATCCATCTTTTAGACCGACTACATCGTGGTCCTGGTCATATCCGTACTACTATTTACCTTGGGATTACAGTAGTATGAATATGCAGCCATATTTTGTTCCATATCCTGTTTAATACTACAATCATGAGTCATCACAAAGACCGGTTGTTCTAGTAATAATCTGGTCAAGCAAAGTGTATCAGCTGATTCTAAGACAGGTGAGAAGGACAACAACCAAGATTCAATATACATGCAACCAAGGTGGTGTCCTCCAGGCTTGTCCCGTACTCAAAAAAGAAAGTTGCAGCGGATGCACAAGAAATCAATGGAACAACAAGTTGAAGAGAAGCCAGCAGTGGTGACAAAAACAAAGATGGTGTGGAGGCCAAAGAAAGTTGCTTCAATTTCAACTTGAGCATGACATCAGGACATGGCCAATGTATGAACATTGTCCTTAGAACAATTTTGGTTGCTGAGTGTTTTTTGATTCGCAAGTTTCACCAGAAAACAGGGGGGCATATGTTGATGACCAAAATTGGCAGACATATGTTTTGCAGGGAAACCGGTCTAACCGGATTCATAACCGGTTTAACTGGTTTAGTTTTCTGTGGTGCATCTGACAAGGCCATCCGGTCTAACCGGATTTAGAAACCGGTTTAACCGGTTTTCCCTGAATCTTAGTAAGATTGGACTCTTTTGTAGATCTGAGTTGTAATAGGACTCTTTTTTTTGACCAAAGTCAGCAGGGGAAGCCCCTACCTATTTTTTAATAATTTTTATTCCAGACCCGTTTAATCTCTTTTGCCGGAAAAGACCTACCCTCGCTATAAATATAAAGGGATTCGGCCGATTGAGAATCATCCAATCGATCAAATACAATTTACCTTTTATTTGTCTTTACTTTTTGCATCTACTTTATGTTCTTCAAACCCTAGCCTCTTCCAAACCCTAATTGCTGTTCTTCCTTCGTCTCCATGGCGATTGAGGACGTTCTAGGTGGCCTGACCGATCTTAGAACAACCCAAGGTGCGCACGTCCTGACGGGGTCCCTCCCGGACGAGCGCTCGTTGGTTTTCTCGCCGAGCTCCCAGCTGCCCGGCGGGAACCGGTCTGACCGGTCACCGGAACCGGTCTGACCGGTCTGGTCAGAGAAGCTGCAAGGAGCTTTTCTGCGCGTGTTAGTATTTGGCATGTTTTCGTGTCAACACCAGGGTTAAGTGGCGTTCGGGATCAATGAACCGCATGTTAATTGGTTACTAATTTAGATGGCGAGACAGAGGCAAAGCATGGCTGATTATTATACCCAAAGTCCAAACATAACACGAGCAGCCATGGAAATTGAAACGAGGAAACAGATCGAGACCGCTGAACAATTCCGGTGCTATTTGGGAAACTCAACCAGGCGCTCGCTTTGTGCTCTTCGCCTGCCTCTCCACTCCAGTGAGCCGTTTCCTGTCCTCGACCATGCTGCATATCTGGTTCAGCTACCCACCTTGTTAATCCTAGCGAGCAGAACTGCTAGATGATTGGAACGTTCACTACATGGACAAAAAAGGATAATGGTGATGGGTGTGTCACACTCAATCTGGTCGGGTCACTAATTAAGCAAGTTAGCGTGATAGATGACACAATTGTGAGTGTCTTGTTTTTTCTTCTACTAGTCCATCAACCAATGCTCCCGCATGGGCCAACATTTTTAAAAACTATTGTATTCAAAATTATTCAAAAATTAAACTAATTCTTAATAATCAAAATTGTTTACATACTACTCTTTCATTTTTTTCAACACTTCAACATAATGCTTACATGGATGTGTACTTATCTTTTTCATTTGTGATTGATTTTTAATTAGTAATTACTCTATACATTTTTTCATCCATATTCACACTTCTTATATTTTGTATCGCGCCTCTATACATTATATTTAACATAAAAATCAATATTTTTCATTACTTCCTCACATATCTTTACCTATTTCTAAAAAGAGGATTGCTTCTTCCTTATTTTTTGACCGTCTTGACAAGTGGGTCTCACCTATTGCGACAAACTGTAACCATGGTTCTAAATGTTGACATCGGCTTTCTAATTGGATTAGTGTCCTAACTGAACCCATCAATCTTATCTCCTACCTCTCTATCTCTATCTATATATATCTTTACCTATTTCTAAAGGAAGAAATATTTCAGTAGTCTGTCATATATATCTCACGATCGGATTAGACATGCTTCATCTTGTCCTCTGATTGGATTAGGAGTAGTCCATTGTATACTGCAATCAGATTAGGAAAAGCAAGTAATTACTTTAACTTGCTTAGCAAAATGATATAACTGTCTTCATCCACAGCAGCGCACAGGCAAGGTTGCTAGTACATATATAAATGGTCTACATGGTGACACTCATGATGTGTATATACCTTAACTTATTATTTCTATGATAACAATGAAAAATTACCATAATTTAAAATCATATATCAGTTTAATTTTAGACTTTTTGGTAGGATGCACAAGAAGATAATTAGATTAAGATTTAGGTGTTTAGTTTAAGTTATCTTTAATAAAAAAATACATAGATAACTTAGATACAAATTTGAATGTCATTTTAAGTTATCCTTTATAATGATATGCATGAGTAAATTAGATAAAAAAGATGAGGTTAATTTAAATTATTTTTTATAATGGCATAGCTCGATAATTTAGATACATTTTTAGGATTTATTTTAGAATACTTTTATAATGATAGTGGTGGGTAACTTTTTAAAGAATATAATAGACTAATGACACTGGTTATTAGAGTTTATATGATTGACGTTTCTGATTTTTGTGAGAATTTCTAGGATTTATCTTTTTTCTAGTGTGTCTCGTGAAAACTAATACAGAGTCTTCTATTAAAAAATTAAAACTACATTTCTACCAAACTATTATGAGGTATCTCTTATTTGTTTAAATATTTGTACACAATACCTATATAGATATATACTTATTATTTTCATCCGATTATGATCTTTGTTATTAATTACTCTATAATATTTTCATACACAATTATAATTTTTAAAATTTTACTTTGCATCACATGTTTGCCTTGAATTTATTTAATGAACCCTAAGTTTGAACTATATTTTAACGTAGAATTCTATATTGTCATCACTTCCCCTATTTATAAAGACAACGTACATTATACGTATATACCTTAATCACTATATAATATATCAATAGTGTATGAAATACATGATTTAGAATCTTATATTGCCTTATTTTCAATTAGGGTGATTTGGATTCCAATGTAAAATTACCTCATGTTATTTTTAATAATGACATATGTGGGTAATATAGATGTAAAGTTAAGGGGTTACTTTAAGTTAATTTTAGGTATTCGTAGTGGGTAATTTAGTTGCAAATTTATAAGGTTATTTTAAATATTGTTTATAATAGCATAGTGGGTAATTTTGATGAAGATTGGGGGTTACTTTGGTTTATTTTATATAATGGCAGAGGTGGGTAATTTTGATATAGATTTAGAGGTTACTTTAAGCTATTTTCATAATGGCATGGGTGGGTAATTTTTTAGAAAATATAACAGATTTAATGGCTATGATGATTTGAGTGTTTCAATTGATGGCCAAATGTTTTGCTTTTTTGTGAGAATTTCTAGAATTTCTCTCTTTTTCCAGAGTGTCCACCTAGGATGGAGGCTTCAAAAGGAGCCTCCCAATTAGTAATAGTAAGATAAGATGCCATCACTTTGTAGCCTCTTACTGGTGATGAGATACTTTTTTCATTCATAAAATATTTTTTCTCATCTTCCTGAGGTTTATTTGTGATCCCCACGTCTTGCTCTACAATAATGGAGCCAGGACGGCATGGTGGGCCGAAGGAGACCTTGACTCGCGAGGCCCCACTCCACTCACCTGCGGTAGCTGTGAGCACATGACATGATACACTAGTACGTGTGGTAGCTGTGAGCCTGTGACCTCCAACCACAAGTTCCCAGGAAGATGCGTTGAGTTGGTAACGCCGAGATATTTCTGCAGCGTAACCTCCATCGGAGGTTTGCACGGATCCTCTTCTTATGAAAAGGTTGTGTTGGAGCGGGGGCGGCGCGCTGGCCATTGCACTCGCATTGCAAGCTCTGCTGAGTGCTGACTCATTGTTACACCAGAACCAACGCTCTTGCAGTCTTTGCTTGTGGAGAATATTGGTGGATCTGTAGCCTGAGCTACATACTCATTCTTCACAAGAGTTTATTTTTTTTGAACCTGAAGTGATGGCAATAAGAGGAGGAATACAGAGGATGCTTCAGTAGGAATTACTCTACGAGCTTTCATCCTACTCCTCTGGTCTCTGCGTCATAACGCTTCAGTTTTGGTAAGCTGGAATCCTTCAGTTAGTCTGTAATGATTCAGATTTCGTCATCTTTAAGTTCTTCACATAGTTCATGGCTGATTTGCAAGGGTTGATTGTGCACCATTTCCTTTTTCTTCCTTCTTTATCTAAAATCAGGTATTTTTCAGGTTCAGTTTTCTCCATGGGTTATTCTCGGTGCTTCCTGCTAAGCCTTTCTCTTGGTAGTAAGCAAATGTATTCTATAAGTGATGTCTTCTTTTAAGAGGATGAAATTTGGTTCTTCAGAAGAGTACAAGACTTCCGGCGAGTCACTTGTCTGATGTAGCGTGCTGCGTGCATATGATGCAGGGATAGCAGAGCCGTCCTGCTAGACAGTACACTGGCCCAGAACCAACACTCTTGCTTGGGGGAAAATATTGGCGGATCTGTAGCCTGAGCTAAGTACTTATTTTACACAAGATTTCATTTTCTTGGTGCTGAAGTGATGCCTATAAGAGAAACACGGAGGATGCTTCAGTAGGAATTCCTCCTTGGAATTTCGTCCTGCTCCTCTGCCTCTGCATCATATCCTTTCAGTTTGGTAAGGCCCTGTTTAATCCGGTGAATTCACCAAAAGTCACCAAAAGTTTTCACACTGACAACCGTGCCACTCACAGGATATGCTTCTCAGTGTCAAAACCTTTCACCACTTTTCACCAAAGCCAATAAGAGGAGGACCTTCAGCCTGCTGGCTAATAGCAGCGCAAGTGTAGTTCCTTCTTCCTTGCCACGCTCTGCGAGTTCTCCCTTTTCTTCATCCTAGTTCTCCCTTGGATGTTTTAAATTGTTGGTGACTGGCTGACCATCCGAGCAAACTATTTCTTTGAAGAAATGATTACTACTGTGAAGTCCTCTTGTCTTGGTCGAGGGCTCGAGGCTAGCTAGGTTAAGGTAAGACTTCAAATTTACCTCTATCGTATCCTCGTTTCCTTACGCTACTGTAGTTTGGAACTTTTATACTACTATGTAGATATCTGTTACTGTTAGTGATGTAATGGTGAATCAAACAACTTGTTGTACCAAATCAAATCTTACTAATACCCTCCACGTTAATTTTCATGAGACGCGCTAGAAAAATAACATAGATTCTAAAAATTATTACAAAAATAAATAACATCTAGCCATCAATCCATAGACTCTAATCATCAAAATCACTAGATCTATTATGTTTTCTAAAAAGTACACACTTTTGCTAGTGTAAAGATAGCCTCAAGTAACCCCTTAAATCAATAACTAAATTACCTGCTCTGCCATTATAAAATATAATAGATCTATTATGTTTTCTTACTGATTGTGAACCATTTTCTTTTTCTTACTGTTAGACACTCTAGAAAAAGAGAGAAATTTTAAAAATTCTCACAAAAAACAAAACATCTGGCCATCAATTGGAACACTCAAATCATCATAGACATTAGATCTATTATATTTTCTAAAAAATTACCCACCTATGCCGTTATGAAAATAGCTTAAAGTAACCCCCTAAATCTATATCAAAATTATCCACCTCTGCCATTATATAAAATAAAACAAAGTAACCCCTAATATTCATCAAAATTACCCACTTTGCCATTATAAACAATATTTAAAATAACCTCATAAATTTGCAACTAAATTACCCACTATGAATACCTAAAAAATAACTTAAATGAAATGTTTTATATCAATATTACCCACTTATGTCACTATTAAAAATAACATGAGTTAATCCTACATTGGAATCCAAATCACCTTAATTAAAAATATACACCAATATAAGATTCTAAATCATGTATTTCATACACTATTGGTTTATTATATAGTGATTAAGGTATATACGCATAATGTGCCTTGTCATTTATAAATATATAGGGGAAGTAACGACAATATAGAATTCTACGTTAAAATTATAGTTCAAATTTAGGGTTCATTAAATAAATTCTAGGCATACATGTGATGCAAAGTGAAAATTTAAATATTATAATTGTGTATGAAAACATTATAGAGTAATTACTGACAAAGATCTATCACAATCAGATGAAAATAATAAGTATATATCTATATAGGTATTGTGTTCGAATATTTAAATAAATGAGAGATAGCTCATAATAGTTCGGTAGAAATGTAGCCTTACTTTTTTATTTGGAGAATCCGCATTAGTTATCACGGGACGCACAAGAAAAAAAAAAGACAAATTCTAGAAATTCTCACAAAAATCGAAAACATCAATAATGCAAACTCTAATAACCATAGTCATTGGTCTATTATATTTTTTAAAAACTTACCCACCACTATCATTATAAAAGTATTCTAAAATAAATCCTAAAAATGTATCTAAATTATCGAGCTATGCCATTATTAAAAATAATTTAAATTAACCCATAATTTTTATCTAATTTACTCATGCATATTATTATAAAGGATAACTTAAAATGACATTCAAATTTGTATATAAGTTACTCACATATGTTTTTATTAAAGATAACCTAAACTAAACATCTAAATCTTAATCAAATTATCTTCACGTGCATCCTTCCGAAAAGTCCAAAATTAAACTGATATATGATTCTAAATTATGGTAATTTATCATTGTTAACATAGAAATAATAAGGTATATACGCAACACGAGTGTCACCATGTAGACCATTTATGCATGTACTAGCAACCTTGCATGTGCGTTGCTACGGATGAAGACCGTTATATTATTATTCTAAGCAAGTTAAAGTAATTAACTTGCTTTTCCTAATTTGATTTCGGTATACAATGGACTACTCCTAATCCAATCAGGGGACAAGATGAAGCATGTCTAATCCGATCGTGAGACATATATGACAGACCGCTGAAACGTTCCTTCCTTTAGAAATAGGTAAAGATATGTATTCCTCACATACACATAGGTAAAGATAGAGATAGAAAGGTAGAGGATAAAGATTGATGGATTCAGTTAGAACTGTGGTTACAGTTCGTCGCAATAGGTGGGACCCACCTGTCAGGACTGACAAAAAATAAGGAAGAAACAATCTTCTATTCAAAAATAGGTAAAGATATGTGAGGAAGTAATGAAAAATATTGATTTTTATGTTAAATATAATGTATGGAGGCACGATATAAAATGTAAGAAGTGTGACTGTGGATGAAAAAGTGTATAGAGTAATTACTAATTAAAAATCAATTACAAAGAAAAACGATAACTACACATCTATATGAGCATTATGTTGAAGTATTGACAAAAATAAAAGAGTAGTATGTAAATAATTTTTATTATTAGAAAGTAGTTTAATTTTGAATAATTTTAAATATAATAGCTTTTAAAAATATTAGCCCATGCGGGAGCACGGGTTGGACTAGTAATAACTAATGAGAGTACTACTAGAGGCTTCCTGTGCATGATGCCTTGTATTTTCCCAATTGATAACATCAAAGGCCACCTTAGCTTTGAGCATTTGCTAAGAATCACGTACTAGTGCCTTAGTTCTCATCCATAACGAAGTGCATTATACATGATTCACTGAAGGTACAAAGAAGAGTTTAGTGCTATATAACTTTAACGAGGTGGCCTTGCGTCATGGATGTCTAGTAACCTACACGCTATGTAAATCTTGAGACCAAATTAACACATCTTCACATTCATTGGCAGCCTGCAAACAATTTCTTTGAACAAATGATTGCTACTGTGATGTTCTCTTGTCTTGCTGGAGGCTAGGTTAAGGTAAGACTTCAAATGTTACTTCTTTATGGCATCCTCTCATTTCCATAAGTCAGTAATGATTCAGATTCCATAATCTTTTGTTTCTCTTAGTTCATGCCTGGTTTGCTTGGATTGATTGTGCACCACTTTAGTTTTCTTTCTGTTGGACAGCTGACTGAAGAGATCCCGCCGCCTGCCAGGAATGAAAGTTCGCATGAACACATACTGAATACTGAGCACCTTACTACCTTCTGGCTTCTGCATAACTCTTACACGTGTGCTATCCTGATTCCTGAATGATCTGTCATTAGGTATGTTTCCCAGTTCAGTAACTCCAACTCACTTCTTATTGTTCCTGCTTTCTGTTCAACCATTTCGGTTAGCCATATATTGATTCGTTTCACCAGCATGCACTTTGACTCCTCAATGTCCTCTACTATTCCATCATTTAGATCTACTCGTGATATGTAGTTGGGTTGGAAAGCTCCAAGACATCCAGACATCCAGTTAATATAGGAGCCATGGATGTTTTGCTCCTTTTTCTTTTCATGGTGATTGTCCGGGAGGCGCAAATTGACAACTCAGTGAGTCCCTCTCCGTAGCGAATGAGATAATCAAACCGTGTTATTCTCTGACCGTTTCTCTACATTTGATATTTTTTATTCTGCATGCTCGAACTCAAAATCGAAAAGCGTGAAGGGGTCGAGACACCCCTTCGCAAACCAAGTAAGCTAGGCCCAGGTGTGGGAGGCTCGGAGCGAGAAACCCATCGCGCGCCCGCCCAAGTGCCCACGAATGGGCTAGATGACGAGGGAATAGCGAGTCATGCGGGATCCGCCAGCCGCGGTCAGAGGGAGACATGGCTCAATGGCAGCAACAAGGATGTGTCTAGGGAGTCGAGCCCCATGTTGGGTGCTTAAAATACCAATATTTGCTAGAATATTCTGGGAATGTAGCAGATGAGTTGGTATTAGAGGTAAAATTACCCGCTCGGGCACCTATAAATAGAGGTGATTAGTGCCTAGATGGAGCATTGAATTTGCAACATCCACCATAACAAATTCAATTTGCACATTCTTTAGTCTTTCGGTTTGAATACAGTTGGATCCGTTCGTAAATCCAACAGTGATGAACTCAACGTTCGTAATCTCTGTTAAAACCACTATTGGAAATTCCTTTTTCTTCTTCACAGAATGAGATCTGATTGTAAATCATCGTTTTTGAGTTCCATTTCCATCCTTTCCAATAACATTTGTATACTGCTAGTTCGAAATCTTTTACTTAGGTGAGTGCACACAAAAGCATGTAGTACTATTATATGTAGTACCAGTAACGTGGATCTGACACACAGCTGTATACCTTGTACAATTTCAGATGCACTTCATGTTCATTATGGATTGACATCACGGCACTTTGATCAATCATATTCTCAGTACAAGTCACTTTTATTGCTGGCTTGTTACATTCAAGGATTCCCCTGATGGCAACCATATTATTTAGTTTGGCTGGCTCATGCATCCAAAAGGTCCAAGAAATCATTACAGAGGAAGCAATCCAGATACTAGGTGTCAAACAAGACCTCCAGGAGCTGCAAGGAGCAATGACACATATACAGTGTTTTCTGAAAGATGCTGATCGGAGGAGGATTGGAGACACAGATACAGCGGTTAGTAATTGGATTGGTCAGCTGAGAGATGCCATGTATGATGCTGATGATATCATTGACTTGGCCCAATTTAAAGCAAGCCATTTAGTAGGGGAACATCCACCATCATCATCATCAAGAAAATCAATTACATGCAATGGATTTCCATCTTTGTCTTGCTTTTCTACTATTAGGACACGCCGTCAGATTGCTGTACAGATTAGAGACCTCAACAAAAGAATAGAGAGGATTACAGAGTTAGGTACAAAATTCAAGTTTGAAACAGAACCTCTTGACCGCAGTTCAGGATCAAATATCAAAAAAGCATCCCCCCTTGTAGAACCAAATCTTGTTGGAAGGGAGATCATACATGCTACTGAAGGACCGAAACGGGCGACCAGAGGGGGGGGGGTGAATGGGAGCCTCTAAAAATCTCTCTTGCTCGGAGAAACAAGGCCTATGTCCCGATTACAACCCCAAACACGCTTCTCACCTAATCGCAAAGATAACACAAACCAACTCGTGACAAGCTTATCTCTGGAACGATTAGAGAGGCACAGAGCGATGCGGAAGCAAAAGCAAGACACCAAAAATCTTGCACAGGAGAATTGAGCTAAACAGCTACCAAACCTCACTAGCTAAGCATGCAAAGATTAATTACTAAAGGTTATACAAGATTAGCTAAGAGCTAAACACATAAAAGAGCTAAATAATATTAATTAATGATTGCATGTTGATTTCCATAATTAAACAATGATTAAGCAAGAGAAGTACTAAATAAACATTAATTAACTAATCATTGCAATGATTAAAAGATAAGCAAGTAACCATACTAATCATGCATTGATTAAATGACTAACAAGAAAGCAAATATGAGCTAACAAAATATTTGCAATAAACAAAAGAAAACTAAAACAAACCTATAGTGATTAGACTATGATTACAATGATTAATCAATTAAATTAAACCTGCTGCTGGCCAAGCCTTGGACCAAGAGCCGAGTGCATGCGAGTGCCTGCCCATCTCCTTGTGCTGCGTGACCTGCAGCTTCGGCCTGCTGCTTGCACTTGGCGTGAACTGCCCCTTTGGGCTGGGAGCTGCAAGACCGAGCTGCTGCTCTGCCAGCTGGTCCACAGCTTGCTAACCTGCTTGCACCCGCGGCCTGCTAGCTGCAGTGGGCCGAGCTCCGCACTGCCGGCCTGTGCTTGCCGCGCCGAGCGGCTGCTGGGCCTCGTGGGTGCCAGCTGCTGCGCCTGCCAGCTCGCTGGGCTGGCCTGCCGCCCGCACTGCCGAGCGAGCCTGGGTCGTCAACGCTTGTGCAGTCGCCAGGAGCGCTGGGAGCTGGAGCCCACGCGCCGTCCGCTCCCCCGCACTGCAGGTGCTGCCCGAGCTCGCGTGCGTCGACCTGCACAGGAACAACAGAAAGAACCGAGGCAAGAACAACCGCAAAACCTCAAGCTACGACTCTAAATTAAATCCTCCACGCTCAACAATTCCAGACAAAACTTGAGCCGCAGAATCATAACCCCAAGGGCTAATAGATCCATCAAGAATCTCACAAAAAGCTCAAGTATTCATCACGAATTTTGGAGGCAACCGAAACCCTAAGCAAGAACTCGGTTTTGGGGAAATCTTCAAATTCAAGCCAAATCCAAGAGGGTTTTGAAGGGGAATCACATGGTAAATGCTCACAAAGATCCTAGCAACATATTTCCCCAACAAATCTCACGGGATTTGGGCTCAATCGCGAAGAACAAAAATTCCCCGAAAATACCTCCGAAAATCTGAAAAAGAAAAACGCCGGGAACAAAGAATTTGGCACAAGATTAAGAGGATGAAATCACTATGAATCACTTTGCCATATCCGGTTACAAGCCACTCACAAGTATTGCAAAACTTGGATGGCAAAAAGCTCAAGAACAAGAGCCTCTTCTCTCTTCTCTCCTCTCACCCAAAGGCACCCACAAACAAATGAGCAACCCCCCTCTACTAAGCCCAAGAGGTGGCTGAAATTTCAGCCTCTCCACATATATATAGGCGCTGGCCAAATGTCCAAAACGCCCCTACATGAAGCACACAACTCAAATACCCCTCAGGGGTAAAACCGTCCAACTTTTCCTGCAAGCATCGGACGGACCCGGCTCCTTCACGACTTCGCTTCGCCTCGACGCAAGCTTCGCGATGGTGCCACTCGTCCTCCGACTTGTCACCCCCGATTTTGAGGCCCAAACCGGCAAACCCGCCACCGCCCGGTTTTGAGGCCCAAACCGGTAAACCTGCCTCTGGCCGGTTTTGAGGACCAAACCGCCAAACCCTCTTGCACACCCCGCAGGCGTGACTCACCCCCAGTTTTGAGGCCAAACTGGTCAAACCCTCCTTGCACGTCGCCGCACGACGTGACTGACCGATGTCGACGCGTGTCCGGCCTCCGCCAAGCCTCCGACACCTCCAAGTCTTTCGCTCCCGCTCCCGGGCCGCCTACTCGACTCGCCTCCGTCCCGCTTGACTCGACCGACGCCGTCTCCATCCCATCATGTACTCTTGTTCTTCCGCGCACCATGTGGACCGCCCATGACTCCGCCCGGACCCCTCGGGTCCCTCAGTCCAAGCCTACTCGTTCACCCTTCACCATCCTTGGTCCATCGGCATGAACCTTTCGCGCTTGACCTTCACCGCATGCCGTCGACCGCCATGTCGCATCCTACACCTGCACATCACAAGCCAAGAGATACATCAAACCACACAACGGTTGTCAATCACTCATCATCCAAGGGTGACCACCATTGGTCCACAGCTACCAATAGATTGGTAGGCTTGGTGATGGAACACAGGGACAAGAAGGCTTACAAGATAGCTATTGTTGGAACAGGAGGAGTTGGAAAGACAACACTTGCTCAGAAGTTATACAATGATCAAAGAGTAAAAGGTAACTTCAAGGAACATGCATGGATTTGTGTTTCCCAACAATACACTGAAGTTGATCTTTTGAAAGAGATACTTCGAAACATTGGAGTTCATCAAGACCAAGGTGAAACTGTGGGAGAGCTCCAATCCAAGCTTGCAGAAGCCATCAAAGGAACGAGTTTTTTCATTGTGCTGGATGACTTGTGGCAGTCTGACGTATGGACCAATCTGCTAAGAACTCCATTGCATGTTGCAGCTCAAGGAACAATTATAGTAACAACTCGACATGATATAGTGGGAAATGCAATTGGGGCCGACCAAATGCATCGAGTTGAATTGATGCCAGAGGAAATAGGATGGGAGCTACTTTGGAAGAGTATGAACATTAACGATGAGAAAGAAGTGCAGAATTTGCAGGGTACAGGCATGGAGATTGTCAGAAAATGTGGTGGCCTTCCTCTTGCGATCAGGGTTATCGCTAGTGTCCTTGCAACCAATGATAAAAATGAGAATCAATGGCGCAAGATTCTAAATAATGATGCTTGGTCCATGAATAAACTCCCGACTGAACTAAGAGGTGCCTTATACTTGAGTTATGACGAATTGCCACAATGCTTGAAGCAATGCTTCCTTTACTGTGCTTTGTATCCAGAAGATGCAACAATGTATCGTGATGATCTTGTCAGATTGTGGGTTTCTGAAGGCTTTATAGAAAAGCGAGACAATCAACTATTGGAAGATACAGCAGAAGAATATTACTATGAGCTGATCTCTAGGAACCTCCTCCTTCCAATTAGTGGGTACTTTGACCAAGACAGGTGCAAAATGCATGACCTCTTAAGGCAGCTCGCTCAACATTTATCACAGGATGAGTATTTTTGTGGAGAAGCACAATTATTGGATGCTAAAACTTTGTCCAAACTAAGACGTCTTTCGATTGTTACAGATAAGGAACCTACAATGATATCCAATGTTGAGAAGGTGCTTGTTGGGGCAAGGACTTTGCTTACTCATTGTACTAAGCCAACAATGTTAGAAAATACAATTTTCAACATACTTCCAAAGATTCGTGTTTTGGATATAACAGATTCAATTATACAAAGTGTTCCTGATTGTATTGGAAATTTGATCCATCTAAGATTACTTGGCCTAGATCATACCAACATATCTTACCTTCCGGAGTCCGTCTGTTCACTCAAAAGCCTTCAAATATTGAACTTGCAAAGGTGCTATGCTTTACATAGTCTTCCGTCAGGATCACCAGATTATGCAACTTAAGGCGCCTTGGTATAGCTGGCACACCAATAAATCAGGTTCCAAATGGGATTTGCAGATTGAAGTTTCTTAATGACTTAGAAGGATTCCCAGTTGGTGGTGGCTGCGATAGCAGTAGAGTGCAAGACGGTTGGAAGCTAGAAGAATTGGGTCCTCTTTGGCAGTTGAGGAAGCTTCATTTGATTAAATTGGAAAGAGCAGCTCCTTGCAGGAGTATAGATTCATTGCTAACAGAGAAAAAGTATCTCAAAACTTTATATCTAAATTGCGCTGAAGGTACAAATGAGCCTTATGCTGACGAGGATGTAGTCAATATAGAGAGGACCTTTGAGCAGCTAGAGAGGACCTTTGAGCAGCTAGTCCCTCCACAGAACACGGAAGATATAACCATCGTACATTTCTTTGGTCGGAAGTTTCCTACGTGGCTAGATAATGCTACCAATTTTCCATCATTGAAGTACTTGCACCTCCTGAGTTGTAAATCATGTGTGCATCTTCCTGCAATCGGGCAGCTCCCCAACTTGAAGTTTCTGAAAATCACTGGAGCCACTGCAGTCACCAAGATTGGACCCGAATTTGTTGGCTTTGTGGTGGGTAACCCTAGATCTATAGAGGCAGTAGCTTTCCCCAGGCTTGAAACGTTGGTCATCGAGGATATGCCCAACTGGGTCGAGTGGACCTTTATTGTTGTTCAAGAAGAAGAAGCAACATCAGCAGGTAAGGAAGGGGGAGAGGATGTAGCTGCAGCAAAGCAAATGGGGGAAGCCCCACCTCCAAGGATGCAGCTGCTGCCTCGTTTGAAGGAGTTGGATCTTGTCCGCTGCCCCAAGCTGAGAGCTCTCCCATGGCAGCTTGGACAGGAAGCCACCAGCTTGAAGGTGCTCCAATTAAGAAATGTGCACAGCCTTGAGGTGGTGGAGAACCTCCCATTCCTCTCAGAGGTCCTTGTAATTGTTGATTGTAAAGGCCTAGGGATTGTCTTGAATATTCCCCAAGTGAGAGACCTGCGTGTAGAGCTCTGTCCAAAATTGAGGTGCATTGAGAGGTTGGATAGTTTGCACCAGCTGTTCCTGACAGAGGATATGCGAGAGGCCTCCTCGCGGTGGCTGCCTGGACTCCAACAGCAGCACCATCAGCTGCATGGAGAAGACCTGGATGTCTACACTTGGTTATGATACTACACAGCGACGAATGCGCACGGTATGACCACTCTCGCAGAGATATTTGAACACCTGCTTTTCTGTTGATGCTCTGTTTTCTTGTCATTAGCCAGCAGTGTACCTCTTGAAGATAGAACATGGAAGTGACTGGATATGTCACGTTAGTATAAATCACGGAGGTCAATGGATGCCCACCAAGCGGCTATTCATGCTTGGCTCTGGAGTAAGGACTGGAGGATGACTGATCAAGAACCACAACAAATCAAGATGCGCTGATGTGGGACTACAAGGAGAAGGCCCCTCTCTTGTTTGGCATTTGGGAAGGCCTGTTAATGGTGTTTAAGTGCTTGTCTATCATTGTGTGCGTGCCTGAATAAAATGTGTGCTACTTAAGTTTCCCGATTAATTCTGTGTGATGGGCTTGTATTCCTCGTACCTTTTTAAATTTTGTGTGATGGGCTTGTATTCCTCGTACTTTTTGTAAACTTGTAATGTGAACAACTGCATTTACTGTTATGTGCTTTCTAAAGCAATTATGAAACTGATCTCTTGTTTTGTCATTGCTACTGTTGTTCCTGCATAATAGAAGCTTCTGATCCTTATTCCCCTGTTTGCATTAGTAATGCATCTTCTGCGAACCATTCAAGTGCCACTGTAAGCCTATTTAATTTTGCAGTAGGAACAAGAATGCAGGTTAGAAAACATATTAGGGAAGGTGCTTGTAACTTACTGGTGAATGTCATCGAATACAGATTAGACCATTGAAATGTTTGTGGAGAAGGCTGAAGAAGCTAAATTTTCCCAGTCGGCTGGTGCCCATTTCGTCTGCAAGCTGATACTTTAGCTAAGCCCTAGAGTATCGGTTGCCACTGGGACCAAGTCTTTTAGGAGAGCTGGAGGCTACATCTCCTGCAGTTGGTTTTTTTTATGCTACAGGAGGGGTTAAACCCCTACTGATTATACATGTAAAAATATTAAGTTTATGAGAGTACAGCAGAGAATCAAGAGACAAAAAACGAAAAGAAAAAGATCAAAGCAACTAAGAAAGGTTGTGCAGCCATTCTGAAATCACCGGAAGATTGCCAGTTGCCAATTTGGCGCTTGCGTGAGCTGCACCCTGCTGATGAGATTGACGTGGTCTGTGAACTGGTAGAAGATGAACTAACACTTGGGGACACAAGGAGAAAATAATTTGAACATAACTCTGTTTGCATTGCAGTATCAAGTGATATGTTATTAATCAGGAATATGTCCAACTGGGAGGAGTGGACCTTTGTTGTTGATGAAGAAGAAGCAACAGAAACTGATAAAGGTGTTTAAATCCGGTGAATTAGTAAAAAGTGGTGAAAAGTTTTGACACTGAGAAGCGTGCCCTATGAGAGGGGGCACGGTTGTCAGTGTGAAAACTTTTGGTGACTCTGAGGATTTAAACACCCCCAAAGAAGGGGGAGAGGGTGGAACTTCCAAGGATGCAGCTGCTGCCGCGTTTGGAGAGTGTTGACAACCAAAATTGGCACTTTGACCAGAGGGGTTGCAGGAGCCGGCGCACGGAGCAGGACAACAGAAGATGGCGCAGGAGGCAAAATCATGCCCAGACCGGTCTGACCGGTTTGGGGGACCGGTCAGACCGATTTACCCTGTAACCGACTAGGTTTAGGATTCCGAGATTGTAATAAGTTGTAACTTGGTTTCCTTGCGGGACAAGACCTACCCTCCCTATAAATATAAGGGGATTCGGCCGATTGAGGACACACCCAATTGATTCAATCAAATCTACTATTTTTGCCTTTACTTTTTTGCATCTCCAAACCCTAGCTTTTCCAACCTCTACTTGTTGTTCTTCCTGCGTCTCCGCGACATTTGAAGGCGTCCTAGGTGGCCTGCCGACCCTAGGGCACCCCTGAACGCGTTCACCCTGATGGATCCTTCCGGGTGGCGTTTTTAGGGTTTGCTCCAGACTTCCCTGGAGGTAACCGGTCTGCGCAGAGAAGCTGCGAGTAGCTCGTGTTACGTGCTGCGCGATCTAGCGCTCTCGTGTGTTGGCCTAATTCTGCGTCAACATACTTCTGGCGACTCCGCTGGGGATTGGAGATCTGGTTATTGCAACCGATCTATCTAATTCCAGCCAGATGGGTTCTAACACTGAGTTCGATCTCGACAACATCATCGTCGTGAAGGACGATGAACTTTCTGCTGAAGATCGCCAAGGGCTCGAGGAATACATGAAGAAGAAGGCAGAAGAAGATCGCCTCTACCTTATTTCGCACTTCAAGAAGGACCGCAAGGGCGTGGTCACCAAGATCAAGAATGTAGATCCAACTGCTTCATCTTCAGCGGCACCTCCCAAGGTACAATCTGATGAAAACTCTCACGAAGTCTTTCTAAAATACATGGAGGATAAGATGGCTGAAAACAATGTTAAGTTGGTTAACTGGATGATGAACAAGCGATTAGAATCGGAAGGCAAACAGCCCATGGCTGAACAACCTGCCGCCGATCCTAGTATTTTGATTCCTAAAATACCTATTGTGCCTGATCTTAAAACACCGGCAGCAAAACCCATAGAACAACCTATGTATGGCATGCCGATGAATTATTTTGAAGGCCAATCTGTTACACCATCCAACCCAATGCCTACTCGGCCTGCCGCACCTCAGCCATTCGTAATTTTTTCTAATTCGGCTAGTCATGGTCGAATTAATAATGAAATTACGAATTTTACCCCGCAAATTCTAAACTATGGATATTCTGTACCCCCACCAGTATAAAATTTATTTTCACAAGGCCCAGTACCTTACGAACTCTTCGGAAGGTCGGCCAACAAATGCAGGGACAAGTGTCGGCCAACCAAATTGGCCAGCACCAACCGGTCAGACCGGTCTCTGGAACCGGTCAGACCGGTCCTAGGGGAACAGACTCGGGGAATTTGTTTTCTGCTCCCGTTCAGAATATTCAACAGGCAAATTTGCAAGATAATTCATTAGAGTATTTAGATTAGATGTTTTCTAAGTACAAACTTGATTTGGCTTCAGTTCTTAAAGAGAATTTGGGAGTAGATGTCAGGGATAAGGCTAGGTTATACCAAAGCCTTATGTTCCTAGATTTGATATGGTTCCTTTCCCCACTGGTTTTAGATTTCCTGATTTTGTCAAGTTTAATGGGGAGGATACTAAAAGGACTTTTGAGCATATAAGTCAATACATGGCACAATTAGGGAAAGTACGTTTATTTTCTTTGTCTTTAACTGGTACTGCTTTCTTATGGTTTGCATCATTGCCTGCTAATTCTATTACTTCATGGGAACAGTTAGAGCAAAAATTTCATGATCACTTCTTTTTGGGCAACAATGAGCTTAAATTATCACATCTTACATCGGTTGGGCAATCATGTGATGAAACTGTTAATGATTATATTAAACGTTTCCGTGATACTAAAAACCATTGTTTTGGTGTTAATATTGCCGAAAAGGATCTTGCTGATTTGGCTTTGAATGGTTTATGTTCTCACATTAAGGAGAAATTAGAGGGTTTCGAATTCTTTAATGTAAACCAAGTGCATCAAAGAGGTTTGGTTGCTGAAAGCCGAAGCAAAGAGTTAAAAGAAAGCCATAGAACTCATCGGGCTAATGTGCATAATCTTGAATGTGATTCTAGTAGTTCCGATGATGAGTCTCATGATGTGTTGGCTGCTGAATTTGTATGGCCAACATCTAATAGAACTTTTACTTGTACATATCTTAAGCCGACTCATAGGAATCGGCAAGAGGAGATGAAGTTTACTTTTTATATCAAATGCTCTTTTACTGTTCCATCACCCAAGGAGTTAAAGCGGCGTGCTTATTGCAAGTTTCATAATTCTTTTTCTTATGTGACTAATGATTGCAATTTCTTTTGTTGGTAGATTCAATCGGCCGTGAATGAAGGACGATTGAGTTTAAATGAGATGAAAGTTGATAAGCGCCCGTTTCCAGTCAACAACATGGTGGTTAATACCATGGATCTTCAGGATGCCAAGATGTTGGTTCGGCCAGACAATGCCGATGCAGCAGGAGGCAAGAATGTTGTGATTGGAGAACCAAGGAGGGTAGTGGAACATGACAAAGTGCTTGGGAGAGAGGTGGTGCTTAAGAAAGCTCCTGATGGAAAGAAGACCTTGACTATTACAGTGAAGACTTCTGAAGTTGGGGGGCAATCAAGCTCTCAAGCGCGGGATCAAAGGCCGGTTGTTCCTGCTGCCCAGGACAAACCAGTTAGACCGGTTCGCCTGACCGGTAAGACTGGTTTGCCTCAAAGGCTAGTCCGAACATTCGTTCTCAAGCGTCCTGAAGTTGGCACTTGGAAAACCAATAAAGACAAAGATCAGGGGAAGGTTTTCAAGCCAAAAGCGACCTTTGATCAAGTTATGGCTAAGCATATGCAAAACGTGGACGTTCAACAAGATCGGCCGCTAAAAAAGAGACCAAGATCGTCGCCGAGGGATTCTGGTGTAAGGGAGGCACCAAAAGGACAGTGGGGTCAAGGCCCAAGCTCATTCAACGGTGCTGGTCCTTCTAGGCCACGGAGGACGTTTCAACCTCCCTCTCCACAACCTATTTGGAGAGATGGTATAATGTGCGTGCCTTACTGTCCTGCAACAAATCAACCACGGCCTGAGGCTCTTGTGCATACCAGAATGCCTACTTCACAGCCGAGGCTTGCAAATTTTCAGCAAAAACCGGTGATTGTGCCTCAGCAGCACAGACCGGTCAGACCGGTTCCTCTGACCGGTCAGACCGGTTTCCAGCGCAGGCCGGGCAAAGAGCCAGCTAGACAGGAGTATCGCCCTATTCAGAGGAAAGAAGAGCCTGCACCTGTTATTCCAAAGCCAGTTGTGAAGAGTATGATTCAAATTGGCTCTATGGCAGTTAATCCATCAATGGCCTATGGACCCAATGTATTGGCACTACGGTCGTGAAAAATACGCCGCTAGCTCAGTATACGCAGCCGAGGTGGTGTCCTCCTGGCTTATCTCATTCTCAGAAGAGGAGATTGCAGCGGTTACGTACTCAGAAGCAAAGAGAGGAAGAATCGGCAAAGAAGAGGGAGGAGTGGTTCAATGAGGTTAAGCCGATGATTCCGCTGTCTGGTCAAGGTTTCAAGGATGGCTCTGATATCCCAGATGGTCAGGCTGAAGTGCCTGAAAAGGTTGAGCTGAACGGAGCAGACTCAGCTAACATTGCCGAGACCGGTCAAACCGGTGTCCCGGACCGGTCAGACCAGTTCGTCCCTGTTCCAGTTCCGGCAATTGGAACCGGTCAGACAGGTCTGGAGGAACCGGTCAGACCGGTCTCGCCTGGAGAGTCTGTAGCCGATGCGTTTTCTTCTTCGGCTAAAGTCTCAATTCCGCCCATTGCTATTTCAGATGTTCAGATGGGCAATGATGATGAAGCTATTGACTTTGAGCCCTCACCCAGTAGAACGGACATGGAGGTCAATGTCATCTATATGAACGCCGGCTATTGCTTTGTCGGAGATGATGAAAGGGTGGCTCAAATTGATTTTGCTCCCAAGAATGCTATGTTTCAGAAGCCCTTAGAATCGGACAACCACCTGAAAGCTCTTTATGTGAAGGGTCACATTAAAGGGAGGCCGATTTCTAGGATGCTTGTTGATGGTGGTGCTATTGTGAACCTCATGCCATATTCATTGTACAAGAAATTGGGATGTTTGGACAGCGAGCTCATCAAGACTAGCATGACGATCAGCGGCGTTGGAGGAGGAGAGCCGATGAGTGCCAAGGGAGTTGCATCATTGGAGCTTACTATTGGGAGCAAGACGTTGGCGACCGTTTTCTTCGTCACGGAGGTGCAAGGTAACTTTAGTGTGATCTTAGGGCGCGATTGGATTCATGCAAATCAATGTGTGCCTTCTACCTTGCATCAATGCTTAATTCAATGGGTTGGTGACGAAATTGAGGTGGTTCATACGGATTCTTCGGCATGTGTTGCTATGGCCGATGCATCCATATTGGGGACTCATGATAATGTCAAGTGCTTGACCGGAATTGATATTTTGGACTTTGAGTTCCTTGCTTGTACTAAGGATGGCTTTGTGTGTGCTGCTCTAAGGCCGGTTCAAAGATCGGTTGATTCAGACAATGAAGAGTAGATGGATGCAAGCGAGAAGTGGTTGAAGGAAAGGGTGGAGCATTATCGGTCAAACATGAACGATGTATATAAAGCCATTAATGATTTTGAAGAAGTAGAGAAATTAGGACAAGGATTTACGTCGGCTGATCCTTTAGAAAAAGTAGACACAGGTGATGGTTCTATACCAAGGCCGACTTTTGTAAATCAAAATTTGAAAGTCGATTACAAAGCTGAATTAATCGAGTTGTTGAAAGAGTATTCTGATTGCTTTGCTTGGGAGTATCATGAGATGCCTGGTTTAAGCTGCGGGTTAGTTGAATATCAGCTGTCAATTAAACCTAGTTTTAGGCCATATAAACAAGGCAATAGACGATTTAATCCTTTGTTTTATGATCGAATAAAAGAAGAGGTTAATCGTTTGCTTGAAGCTAAGTTTATTCGGCCGTGTCATTATGCTGAATGGATCTCTAATATTGTGCCTGTTGAGAAAAAAGGGACTAACAAAATTAGAGTTTGCATTGATTTTAGAGATCTTAATAGAGCGACTCCCAAAGATGAATATCCTATGCCTATAGCTGATATGCTTATTAATGATGCTTCTGAACATAAGGTTATTAGCTTTCTTGATGGCAATGCGGGATATAATCAAATCTTTATGGCCGAGGAAGACGTATACAAAACGGCCTTTAAATGTCCCGGCTTTGTTGGTTTATTTGAATGGGTTGTGATGACTTTTGGTTTGAAGAATGCCGGCGCAACTTATCAAAGGGCAATGAATTTAATATTTCATGACTTGCTTGGTGTTATCCTAGAAGTCTATATTGATGATATTGTTGTCAAATCGGCTGGATTAAATTCTCACTTGGCTGATTTGCGTCTTGATTTTGAGAGAATGCGTCGGTATGGTTTGAAGATGAACCCATTGAAATGTGCTTTTGGTGTATCGGCTGGAAGATTTTTAGGCTTCATGGTTCATGAAAGAGGCATAGAGATTGATCCTAAGAAAATAAAAGTTATTGAAAAGCTTGAAGCGCCTACTTGCAAGCATGATTTACAGAAATTCTTGGGCAAAGTTAATTATTTGAGGCGGTTTATTTCTAACTTGCCCGAAAAAGTTAGTGCTTTTACTCCTATATTTCGGTTAAAGAATGAAGCCGATTTCACTTGGGGGGCAAAGCAGCAAGAGGCCTTTGAAGAAATCAAGAGATACTTATCTTCGTCGCCTGTGCTCAAAGCACCTAAGATTGGGGTGCCATTTAGGCTTTATATTGCAGCCGAAGATAATGTTATTGGGCCTGTTTTGACTCAAGAAACAAATAGCAAGGAGCATATTATTACTTACTTGAGTCGAAGGCTTTTGGATGCGGAAACAAGGTACAAATCTATTGAGAAATTATGCTTGTCTTTGTATTATGCTTGTATAAAATTGAGGCATTATTTGTTGTCTAGTGCTTGCATTGTGGCATGTCAAGCCGATGTTATTAAGTATATGTTGCATAGACCGATTTTGAGCAGAAGGATCGGTAAGTGGGCATATGCTCTTATTGAATATGAATTGGCTTGTGAACCTTTGAAATCTATGAAAGGCCAAATTGTAGCTGATTTTATTGTAGAATATCGGATTAATGATGAGCATAATTTAGAGGTTGATTACATGACTTTTACTCCATGGAAATTGCATTTTGATGGATTGGTTTGCAAGAACGGATATGGAATTGGAATAGTTCTTGTTTCTCCTAATGGGGCTGTCTTTGAAGCTCTTAGCCGATTAGAAGATGAATGCACAAATAATCAAGCCGAATATGAAGCTCTATTATTCGGACTAGAGATTTGGCATGACATGGGAGTAAAACATGTTGAAGCTTTTGGTGACTCGTTGCTGGTTGTACAGCAAGTATCCAAGGTGTGTCAATGTTTGGAAGGATCATTGAATATTTATCTTGACAAGTGCCTTGATATTATATCATGTTTTGATGTGTTCACCATATATTATGTTCCAAGGTGTGAAAATCCTAGAGCTAATGCTTTGGCACAGCAAGCATCCGGCTATGATATTCAGAAGAAACATTTTCATAGGAAAAGGCCGTTGATTGCTATTGTCAATGGTGCAGCTCTAGCGATTTCGGCAGGTCCAGACCTGACCGGTCAGACTGCTGCGCAGACCGGTCAGACTGGTCCAGGAACCGGTCAGACCGATTCAGAGACCGGTCAGACCGGTCTGCTGCCTTCTGATCTGATTTCGGCTGCTGAGAATCCTCAAAATATAAAGGCCGAAGTAGTTGATTGGAGAGCGCCCATTATCAGATATTTGAGGAATCCTAGTTCTGGAACAGACAGAAAAATTTGGCGTTTGGCTTTCAAATATACTTTGGTTGATGATGAGTTGCATCGTCGCACCGCCGATGATTTGTTGCTAAAATGCTTGGGTGCTGATCAAGCTAGAGTGGCTATGGGTGAAGTTCATGAAGGGATATGTGGGACACATCAATCGGCTCCTAAGATGAAGTGGTTGCTTAGGAGAGCTGCATTCTATTGACCTACTATGATGGCCGATTGTTTTCGTTACTATAAGGGATGTGAGGAATGTCAGAAATTTGGTAATATTCAGATGGTACCTGCTGCATTACTTCATCCTATTATTAAACCATGGCCTTTTCGTGGATGGGGATTGGATTTTATTGGAGAGATACATCCTTCTTCTT
>CM014277.1:77852656-77864929 GCA_004135705.1 Alloteropsis semialata
ACATACCCAATTTTATTGAGATACACAGTTGTCATGCCGTAGCGATCTATATTAACACCTCCACTCGTAAGTTTCACCCATTTGCAACGAAAAAGAGGTATTTTCAAAGGTCCATAATCTAGTTCCCAGATCTCCTCTACCTGGCCATAATATGAGTCCATGTTCCCTTTGTCGTCATAGGCATCTATACAGACACCACTATTTTGGTTGGTGCTTTTGTTGTCTTGCGCTCTCGTGTAAAATGTATACCCATTTATGTCATAGCCTTGGAACGTCAAGAATGAGGATGATGGTCCCCTTACCAAATACGCCAGCTGTGTATGTATTGTCTCGTTACCCATGAGCTTTTGTCGCAGCCAACCAGCGAAAGTTTCTATGTGATGGCGTGTAATCCACTTGTCAGACTTTCTTGGATTTTGGTAGCATATTATAGTCTTGTGCTCCTCGATGTAAGGAGCCACCATGGTTGATGACTGCAATACAATGTAATGGGCTTTCATGAATAAATCGTAGTCGCTACACCTTGTTTGTTTCCTTCCTAACGTGCCCTTTCCAAGTAGTCTCCCCTCATGGCGTGACTCAAGTAGCCCAATCGGTTTCAGTTCGGGGATATAGTCAACACAGAATTCAATGACCTCCTCTGTTCTGTATCCCTTGGGGATGCATCCTTCTGGAAGAGAACGGTTACGAACATATTTCTTTAGAATAGCCATGAGCCTCTCAAAAGGATATATATTGTGTAGGAATACAGGACCAAGAATACCAATCTCTTTGACAACATGGACCAGGTGATGCGTCATAATATTAAAGAAAGACAGAGGAAATATCATCTCAAGGCTGACAAGGCTTTGGCCCACATCATCCTGCAGCTTTGCTAGATTACTGGGATCGATTGCCTTCTGGTCGATTGCATTGAGGAAGGCGCATAGCTTCACAATAGTTGTTCGGATATTAACGGGTAGAATTCCCCTCAGCACCACCGGAAGCAATTGTGTGAGCAGCACATGGCAATCATGGGACTTGAGGTGTACGAATTTCTTCTCTTTCATATTTATCAGACTCTTTACATTCGATGAGTAGCCGGACGGGACCTTAATACTATTCAAGCAATCAAACATGCTGGTCTTCTCCTCCTTGCTTAGAGTGTAGCTAGCAGGACGTAAGTTCCAACGCCCTTTCTCTCTTTTCTCAGGATGCAGGGGATCTCGTTGTTTCATACGTTTCAGGTCCTGTCGTGCTTCAAGCATATCTTTTGACTTCCGTAAGTACCAAGGAACCCTAGCACGTTTACGCAAAGATTTTTTGTCAGGTGCATCACATCAATTGTGTGGCGGACATCTAATACCTCCCAATATGGTAGGTCCCAGAATATTGACCTTTTCTTCCACATGGGTGCATTTCCATTTTCACTTGCCGCTGGCTGGCTGCCAGGTCCCTTCCCAAAGACCACCTTCACATCTTTTACCATAGCAAATACATATTTTCCATCCTGATGTCTTGGTTTGCTATGACTTTCCGCCTCAAAATGCTTTCCTTTCTTTCTTAGCGGATGTTTCTCAGAAAGGAATCGACGATGGCCCATATACACACACTTTCTACAATGTTTTAGGTAAATGCAGTCGGTGTGTTCTAGGCAATGTGTGCATGCTTTGTATCCCTTGTTTGACTGTCCCGACAGGTTACCAAGTGCAGGCCAATCATTGATGGTCACGAACAGTAATGCTCGTAGGTTAAATTCCTCTTGCTTGTGCTCATCCCACACCTTTACACCATCTTTGCCCCACAACAACAAAAGGTCCTCAATCAGTGGCCTTAGATACACATCAATGTTGTTGCCAGGCTACTTTGGCCCTTGGATTAGCACTGGCATCATAATGAACTTTCGCTTCATGCACATCCACGGAGGAAGGTTGTACATACAAAGAGTCACGGGCCAAGTGCTGTGGCTACTGCTCATATCACCGAAAGGATTCATGCCATCTGTACTCAAACCAAATCTTATGTTCCTTGCATCTTCTGCGAAGTCTGGGAACGCTCTGTCGATTTTTCTCCATTGGGACCCATCAGCAGGGTGTCTCAACATATTGTCTTCCCTCCGATCCTCTTTGTGCCACCGCATCAATTTAGCGTGCTCTTTGTTTCTGAACAAACGCTTTAGACGTTGTATTATAGGGAAATACCACATCACCTTGGCAGGGACTCTCTTCTTGGAGGGCTCTCCCTCAACATCATCAGGGTCGTCTCGCCTGATTTTATACCGCGAACAATTGCAAACTGGACAGGCATCCAAAGATTCGTATGCCTTGCCCCGATAAAGGATACAATCATTGGGACATGCGTGTATCTTTTGTACTTCCAGTCCTAGAGGGCAAACGATTTTTCTTGCTTCATATGTCGTTTTGGGCAATATGTTGTGTCACACCCGATTTTGTAAACAAAACCGAATGACTATCATATGTGCGCCAGGATCAAGTTTACACACATATGAGACTTCATCAGTGATATAAAAGACAGTGCAAAACGTAAATAATATTAAATACCATTATTACACTCACGGAAGCGAATTACTAGCAGCGGAATCTTCAAAACTTCTCCACAGGCAGCTGACTGGGGAAACACGTATGCCTAAAAACTTCCAAAGTACTCCACTGAAACTTCTGTCTAAGCCTGAGCCGCAGATAAAGCAAGGTTGAGTACACTTATGGTTGGTACTCAGCAAATGTAGAGCAAAAGCAAATGACATGCAAAGGCTTAACAAGGAAATAGTTTGGCTTCTAATTAAATTGCTTAAAGCACTTTAGTTGGTCAAATTTTATTTAGCAGCATAATTACTAAAGTATAAGTATATACCAACCCAATTAAGCATATGGTAAACCATAAGCATCATCACCATAAATAAACCAATTTAATTCTTCTTTCGATATATTAATCATGTGAGGGTCCAGGCCACTCATGACCGCGAGCACGGCTATTGCAATAGATTTTAGACACTCTGCAGAGGTTGTACAGCTTTCCCCACAATTCGTGTTTCTCATTATGCCCGGGTTAATTACTCCTTCAACACTTCCTTTGGTGAGGGGCCAGAGAATCACTACGAAGCCTTTCCAAAGAATTTCCCAATGTGTGTGTGCTCCCTTGCCAGACGGGTCTATAAAAGGCGCACCTTCCTGCCCCCGCACCTCTGCTCACAAACCTTGCCGGTAGCAACCAGCCCATACCACACATGCAGTGCATCCACACAACAAAGGGATCTTCTAATTACTTAGCTAAGACCAGAGCCATGTGGTATTGTGGTTGTACGGGAAATCCCGGGTGGTTCTCCATGTTCCGATTAATCAATGTGGTCTTGGTTTAACATTCTCATGAGATCATACATATCATATATAAAAGACATCGCAATATTATTATCTTCACATTTAGTGTAAACCATTCCCAAGTATAGCAACTAAGCAAATGCTACCCAACAAGAATATAAAACCCAGGTTAACAAGGTAGGATTAAAGAAAACTAGTCATCCTAAATATAGGACCCATCATGATTAAGCATGCAAGCATAGCATAACTACTAAGTGTAAGCATGTCATATGATTATTAGAACAAAAAGTATGATCAAGAATACACTTGCCTTAAATCCAGCTAATAACTGCTATGGCTCAGGGACTTCTCAAACGAATCCTCGAACAAACCTTGAGAACCACGAACGTTGCACCTTCTATTCGTAGCACAGGGTCACATACAAATAAACAATACAACAAATAAGAAACAATACACCAAACATGGGCAACAGTACAAAGGAAGGTATAAAGGTATAGATCAAGTCCTTACGGTCACGTGAGCTGAAGAATCACTCGAATCGGAGTTGAAACGGTCAAGATATGGATAAAACGGTGTTCCAGGGGCTTATCTGTGAATACACACAAATTCCAGGGGTTAAATTGTAGAAATCCGAGGGCATATACATAATTATGTATATAAACTTGGGGTTTAACTCGTAAAATGACCAGGCTGGACGGCGGGTTCAAAACATTGAAAAGACAGGGGGCAAATCAGAAGAAATCAGGACCTCTTCGTAAATACTTTCATCTTTCCTTGGACCGCGGGTTGAATACCAGAAACTTCAGGGTCTCTTTAGGAAAATCTCCTCGGCTGACCGGTAACTGGCTCGGTTGACTTGGATCTGGGCCCTTGATCGCGGATCGGACGGCTGGGGACGATCGGGGAGTCGGCCGGCGGCGGAACAGCGGCCCGCGGCGGCGGACGGCGGCAGTCTCGCCGGAGAAACCCGTTCCAGCGCAAAAGAGGGTGGTTTTCGACGCGGTTTGGACCAGGACGAAGCTGCGGACCCTGCGAATGCACTGGAGTAGCTCTTGTAGTCGATTTGTGGGCAGGGGCGGCACACGACGATGACCGGCGGCTTGGCCTGTATGGGGAAGCTCCGGTGAGGAAATTCGATGACACGAGAGCGAAGCTTCGAGTTTGAGTGACACAGGCAAGTTTGATACCTCAACGCGCACGTCTTGGTGGGGTTTTCATCGGCAATGGAGCGCGGATGACGGAGATCAAGTGCGGCGGCGGAGCTCGGGCCTTCGGGCGACGGTGTCCGGGGAGTAGAGCTCGGGCGGCTAGGGTTTCTGGGTCAGGAGGAGGCGGCGGGCACTATTTATAGGCCCGGGTGCGCCTTGGCGTGTGGGACAAGGAGAACCAGGGGCGGCGGCGCGAGTCTAGCTCGGGTTCGGTCTCGCGTCGGTCTCCAGGAGAGGGACGGGTCCGACATCCGGGACCCACGCACCAGAGAGAGAAGGGAGAGCGCGGGGCCTAGCTGGGCCGGAGGCTGGAATCGGCCCAACTGCGTAGGGAGAGGGAGACGGGCCGGCGGGAGAGTAGAGGGAGGTAAAACAGACCAAACAAGAGTTCGGGGAGGCCAAGCAAACTCTTTAGGAACATCTAATCTAAAGATCAAACTAAATTCAAATCAATTTAAATCCAAACGAGTTGAACTCAAATTAATTTGAACAAATCATTACAAAGAAAATGCAACAGCATGAAAACAACAATACACTTATGGAATCTATTAATTAATTATTAAATTGAATAAAAGCCTAAATAATTCCGATTAAATCATAGAAATTTTATTGAAGCCTTACAAAAATCCTAGGAAATTCCATAAATGTTTCTACAATTTCTTGTGATGAAAATTAGGGTGTTACATGTTGCCCTCTGGAAGCATCTTCTTTATCATTTTCAATATCTCTCCAAAACCTTTGTCAGACAAGCCATTAGTTGCCTTTCATTGCAACAGTTCCAGTGTGGTACCCAATTTTTTCTGGTCCTCTTTGCAATCTGGGTACAACAATGTTTTGTGGTCCTCCAACAAATGCTTCATCTTCTCCCGCTCTTTCGCACTTTCGCAGTCTTTCTCTTCATCACGGATCATGCCACCTAAGGCATCATCATCCTCATCTTCTGCAACTGCTTCACCCTCGCCCATTGCTGTATCATCTGCAAAGGCACCGTATTGTGCAAAGTCTGGGATGTTGTCGTCACCTTCTTCATCACCTTCTTCTAAGAATATCCCCGCTTCGCCGTGTTTGGTCCAACAGATATAGTTAGGCATGAAACCACTCCTAAAAGTGTGTGTGAACCACCTTCTTCGAGATGTGATAATCCTTCTCATTCTCACAGACCTTGCATGGACAGCATATAAAACTCAAGGTCGAGTTAGCCTCTACCGCGTCGAGGAATTGATGAACGCCATTAATGAAGTCAGATGAGCGTCTATCCGCGTTGTACATCCATTGCCGATTCATCTATTCACAAAATACAATGAAAAATTCAGCTCCCAATATGAATTTCTAAAGTTCGTAATAAGCCTTAACAAGAATATCTTTTATAATCTCTAAAAATTTTGACACCACCTCCCCTGCATCGGGAGGTTTCCAAAACCTGCAACAAACCAAGGGCACGATGGCCGACAACCACATTCCAAAATCGTCAACGTCTTACTTTTGCTCATCTCAAAAAAAATTGAAGGAGTGATTTGCCTCAGATATGTTGTCTTTCATTTGACCTTGAACTTGGAGAATAAGAAACATTACAGGTGGTAAAAAAATTGGCTCATGGTAGGCATGGAACCATGAGACACACCCAGCCCAACCATCACAACCGATCCGTTGCTTGGGCATGGATGTTTC
This sequence comes from Alloteropsis semialata, assembly GCA_004135705.1. Lineage (NCBI taxonomy): Eukaryota > Viridiplantae > Streptophyta > Magnoliopsida > Poales > Poaceae > Alloteropsis > Alloteropsis semialata. The sequence continues at coordinate 77,858,847 of CM014277.1, forward strand.
TCATGGTTTGATGACAAACATGAGAAGCATAACTATACAATACCAGCTCAAGCTCAAGGTCATCATATGTTACCCAGCTAGAAAACTAGGTAAAATTTGATATCATCATAGGCATGCCTAGAGTTGAATTGTTTTAGTTCAAGATATTGACAACCATAAGAAGTAAAATTGAATTTAAAATCTAACTATTTCAATAAATATGAAAATCATAATAAGCATAAATATGAAAATAATTTAAAGTTTCTACAAATATTCCAAAAATCTAAACAATGTCTAAAAATTTGTGCATCATCTCTACACATGCAACAACTAACTATATAGTGATTCTCTATTACAAATTCATAATAAAAATGAAGATTAAATCTAAAATCTCTTATTTTAATCCATTCCATAAAACACAAATTACTCAAAACATAGAGCATGAAATAGACCACACTAACCGTCAAAAGAGAGAGGATGAAATTGCTAACCTTCTAGCGGACTTGGTTTGCAAAATCTTCAAAAGTTATGGAAATTTTGGGCATGAGCTCCCCCAACCCGAGCTCAATGGAGGATGAAGAAATGAGCCATGGCTCGGGCTGGGGGGAGGAAGAAGGCCCCTTTATACGCAGAGCCCCTTTGGTACCTGTTGGTGGCACCACCCGGTACCAAAGGGGTCACACATTGGTACCGGTTGGTGTCACCAACCGGTACCAAAGGCCCGAGGCTCATTGGTACCGGTTGGTGACACCAACCGGTACCAATGCCACCAACCGGTACCTATGAGCACGCAAAATTATTGACCATTACCCGGTACCAATACAAGCATTGGTACCAGGCCCTTTACAACCGTGACCTATTAGGGTGGATGGATAGCGACTTCTCCAGTAGTGTTGGGAGCAACCTCCGCCGCAGGGGCACCGGGTCGACACCCGCCGGCGATGGATCCGCCCAGCCCCGCCGGTGCCGCGCAAGCCGTCCCTCCGACCGCGCTACAGCCACGGCCGCCAAGCGCTACTTCTCCAGGGAAACCTAGCCACGGCCACGCGCTGCTTCTTCATGGGCCACGACCATGCTATGCCGCTGCCGCGAACCCTCTGTCCTCACCCCGTGATGCAACAATGAAAGTGCATCTAGGTCTCCAATGAGTTTTGGTGATAGTGGCAATTACAATTTGGGATTTGATGCTTGTATTGAGGTATATGCAGGAATAAAAGAAAAGAAGGTGTTATGAATATCAAAAGATGGCCCCCAATTATTTATGTGTGGTGGATGAGCTCATTGAAGATTTATATTGATTTTTGGTTTGAATTTGAGTATAGGAAACCACCTTACTATCAAGGGGGATGTGCTTGATGGATCAAAAGTGCTAAAAGTACTAAATGAGATGCTAACCACCCATGAAAGTTACTAACTTGAAGCACAATCTTGTGCTCTAGCTTGCTGTGCAGAGGCAGGCCGGATCTTTCGGCCGTCACCGGAACTTCTGCCCTGGAAGTTCCGGTAGCCTCTGGGAGAGGCTGGAAGTTCCGGACAGTAGTGTTGGAAGTTCCGGTAGGGTTCTTCGCAGTGTTGTTTCTCAATTCAATATCATGCCTGGTCGGAAGTTCCGGTCCTATGTCGGAAGTTCCGGCAGGTGACCTGGCCGTGCATAACGGCTAGTTTTTGGGGCTTGGGTATAAATACCCCCTCAGCCCCCCCATTCATTGCTGCTGACCTAACACGAAACAAACCCCCTCTTTAGCATTAAATCGACTCTCCCAACTCCCTCTAGAGCCAATCCTTGCAAAGTTTTGAGTAGGGCACTGGGTGTGAGTGATTCTTGAGGTGTGACACCAAAGCTTTGAGTGAGTTCGTCCCTTGTTCATCTGAAGAAGCACTTGAAGCAAGTTTGATTCGTCGACTCGCATTTGTTACTCTTAGAGCTGAGCTCCTAGACGGTTAGGCGTCGCTGGCAACTCCCAACTTAGTGTGGTTGAGTGCCGAAAGTTTGTAATCTTCATCCCTTCGTGGAACAATAGTAAGAATTTCAATCCGGCCTTCGTGGTTGATTGAAGGAGACAAGGGGTTAGATTTGATCCGGCTCTACGTGAGCACCTTAACGGAGACGTAGTTCCTGAGTGGAGTGAACTTCAGTGAACAAATCCTTGTCTCTTGTTCTTGTTGTTGTTCTTCGTGTTCATATTGTTCTTGAGTTTAAACTTGCCCGATCTATCTTGTTATAAGTTTCTGCTGCTAGAGATCATAGTTTTAAGCTTCTTTATACTTGTGGTGAACTTTCTATTCATATAGAATCTACAGATACTTGTTTGTTTTTGAATCTCGAATTCGTTTATCTCGTTGAGCCAGAAGTTCTGCCCCAGTGCCGGAAGATCCGGACCCCCGGAACTTCCAACACTGTGCCAGAACATCCAGCCCATCTGACATTTGTGTGTTAAGTTTGCAGAATTTTTAAACAGGCCTATTCACCCTCCTCCCTCTAGGCCTAGTGTCGGTCCTTTCGAGCAGCACCACTTCGCCTCCACGCCCACGCATGACCTTGCCATCGAAGCTGAGCCGACCTGCAGATGCGGGCTGCATGCCCATGGCAGCCACGCCCTGGACGCCACCGTGCAGATCAGGCCCCAGGAGCACCGGATCCGGCCTACAGGGCACCGGATCTGCAACCCCTGGCTGCCACCGTCGCCATGCCCGGCGCCGTGCAGGAGCAGCAGCAGCCGCCGCTGACTCCATGCCTGGCGGGATTCGCCCACTGTTCCTGATCCGCGCGAGATGCCCCGCCGCCGCCGTCCTAGGGGCCGCACGGGCTTCTGGCAGTCCCCTCCGGCGGCGGCATGGGGAGGGGAGGTGACGAAGGGGGTGGCGGCGGGCGAGGCCTTGCGGTCGTCGTCCCTGTTTTTGACATTAGAGCAGGGCTAATAGATACGCTCACTCGCCGGCTATAACAGCTCCAGCTCAGCCCGCGCAGCGGATTTTTGGTGGTGGGGCCCATACTCCTTTAATGCAATGAGCAGCACAGGTGTGATGTGGAAGAATAGGAGCGGAGGAGAGGAGACCTGCTGCCAAAACAGTACATTTCGCCCGCCTTTTGCCAGCGTTTCACGAGTCATTCGCTTTTTTTTCTCTGTGCTGCTTTCTCTCTCCCCACATCAGATATTGCTGAGGTGTCCTTGCATTTAGCCGGCTAAGCTGGCTTATAATACTTGCTCTTACCGCCAAAGTCTACGGAACACAATAAAAGTTGGGTCCTCTGCGACAGGCTGACAGCAGCATGCTACTAGCTCCAATGATCGAGTCAACATTTGGCTGTCATATTAAATTCTTAATCAAGGTGAAGATGACTTGGTTGTCATCCTTTAATTTCTTAATGAAGACGAAGATGACTTGGCGGTTGGCAGTTGGCACTGTAAAAACTTCAGTGTAGAGACCCGAAAAAAAAAACCTTCAGTGTAGAGATTAGTTGCGGTTCACCATGAAGGCACAAACATAAGGGCAGACTTAATCCTTCGCCTTGTCGTCGCAGACTCCGCGCATATCAAAAGTGAATTTTCTGTTTTGGAGCTGTGATAAATAGATCAAATTAGCAGTCAGTAATTTTCTGCTGTTGCCGATTTGAATTGTCCGATACACTGGCGAGGCAGTAGTCAGTCATCAGAATTCTTCCGTCACGAAAGGATTCCCCTTGTACAGAAGTTGTGGAAAGGTTAAGAGCCTCATCTATTGAGTAACCACGCTGATAATCATGTTTGGATGGACATGATATTCAGTAAGCTGATGCAGTCATTCCATGTCCCCAGCAAGCATTATTGCAGCGCCCAGCTGATGTTGTCGAGCGGTAGCTGGAACATGCCGCTGCCCCGGCAAGTGGCGAGCCGAAACACAAAGGCACAAAGCAGAGGAGGCGTTCACGGAGTCCCATCCCAGGCGAGGGCTGAGATCGGCGGGAAAATCGCGAGTGTTGGGGGAATCTTAACACCGAACGTCTGTCATCGCCACCCTGAGCAGAGCATTACCAAACAGTTAGCTTTGCTGCAAGTAGCAACCTGACGTATGCCCACATGTATATCATGGACAACCACAACGGCAGAACAAAAAATACAGATGATGGTGCAATTAGGAGCCTGACAGGGCCAGACTCTGCAACGGCACAGCATAACATCATCAGCAGAAGCAGCGTTCCTTTAAAAATAGGGTTAATTTGATTGGTGCCACCATTGTTTTGCAAGTTTGGAGAACTGCAATTAAACTTCATCTATTTAGACATGTGCAAAATAATGGTGGCACGAATCAAATTTACCTTTTAGATGGACATGATAATCAGTAACCTGATACAGCCATTCCAAGCCCAACATGACAGCAGCACGTACGAAACATCTACAAGCAAGTCAAAGCAACCTGACACAAACCTCGTAACACGTTTCAAGGGCAAGTACATATATCTTACTAGAGTAGTAGGGCGCTACTAAAATTCCAACATGCACACAAGCTCATAGCTACTAAACACACACGTACAAAACAACACAGAACAAATTGAAGACTTCCGTTCCCAGTTCCGTCCCATAGGCCCAACCTGAGAGCAAGCTTTTGCTGCATGCAGCTGCTTAATTTTCCTTTTCTTCTCCTCGTGTGTTCACCTTGATTATTCCATGTCATGATCAGTCCTCCTTCCTCAAGAGCCCACAAGACAAATATCCAGAAAGTATCGAAACTACAAAATACAGAGAGAGAAAACAGCATTATATTAAAATGGACAAACCCAACAAAGGAGGACGGAGCAACTAAATTAATGGCCAGCAATCAGTTCTGCTCATACCTTGTGGCACGCTCCGCTGCCCAACTAACCTCTAGGCCATGTGTACACGTCGAGGTCTTCGCCATGGGGCTGTTGGCGTTGGTGTTTAAGCCCGGGCACCCAAAGTGACGACAGATCCTGCATACCCTCGTCCAGCCACAGCTGCTCCAGACTGCAGAGCTCCTCTACACACCTTAAATTTGGACAACGAGATAACCGCAGGTCTCTCACTTGGGGAATATTCGTGACCATCTCTAGGCCTTTACAGTCAACAATTATAAGGATCTCTGAGAGGAACGGGAGGTTCTCCACCACCTCAAGGCTGCGCACATCTCTTAATTGGAGCTCCTTCAAGCTGGTGGCTTCCTGTCCAAGCTGCCGTGGGAGGGCTCTCAGCATGGGGCAGCGGAGAAGTTCCAATTTCTTCAAACGTGGCAGCAGCTGCGTCCTTGGAGGTGGGGCTTCCCCCTTTTGCTTTGCAGCAGCTCAATCCTCTCCCGCTTCCTTACCTGCTGTTGTTGCTTCTTCTTCTTCGACAACAAAGGTCCACTCCTCCCAGTTGGGCATATCCACGATGATCAACATTTCAAGCTTGGGGAAAGCAACTGCCTCTATAGGTCCAGGGTTACCCACCACAAAACCAACAAACTCGGGTCCAATCTTGGTGACTGCATTGGCTCCCTCGATTCTCAGATATTTCAAGTTGGGGAGCTGCCCGATTGCAGGAAGATGCACACATGATTTACAATGCCTGAGTTTCAAGTACTTCAATGATGGAAAATTGGCAGCATTGTCTAGCCAGGTAGGAAACCTCCGACCAAAGAAATGTACGATGGTTATAACTTCCGTGTTCTTTGGAGGCTCCAGCTGCTCAAATGTCCTCTCAATATTGACTATATCCTCGTCAGCATATGGCTCTTGTGTACGTTCAGTGCAGCATAGATATAATTCCTTGAGATACCTTTTCTCAGTTAGCAATGAATCTGTACTGCTGCAAGGAGCTGCTCTTTCCAATTTAATCAAAAGAAGCTTCCTCAAGTGCCCAAGGGGACCCAATTCTTCTAGCTTCCACCCGTCTTGCACTCTACTGTTATCACAACCACCACCAATAGGAAATCCTTCTAAATCATTGAGAAACTTTAATCGGCCTATGCCTTGTGGAACCCGATTTATTGGTGTCTCATCAAGGCCAAGGCGCCTTAGGTTGCTTAACTGAGTAATTCCAGTAGGAAGACTGTCCAAAGAAGCACATCTCTGCAGGTTTAATATCTGCAAGTTTATGAGATGACAAATGGACTCTGGAAGACAAGAT
>CM014277.1:77865300-77902136 GCA_004135705.1 Alloteropsis semialata
AGCTACTACACACACACGTACAAAACAACACAGAACAAATTGAAGACTTCCGTTCCCAGTTCCGTCCCATAGGCCCAACCTGAGAGCAAGCTTTTGCTGCATGCAGCTGCTTAATTTTCCTTTTCTTCTCCTCGTGTGTTCACCTTGATTATTCCATGTCATGATCAGTCCTCCTTCCTCAAGAGCCCACAAGACAAATATCCAGAAAGTATCGAAACTACAAAATACAGAGAGAGAAAACAGCATTATATTAAAATGGACAAACCCAACAAAGGAGGACGGAGCAACTAAATTAATGGCCAGCAATCAGTTCTGCTCATACCTTGTGGCACGCTCCGCTGCCCAACTAACCTCTAGGCCATGTGTACACGTCGAGGTCTTCGCCATGGGGCTGTTGGCGTTGGTGTTTAAGCCCGGGCACCCAAAGTGACGACAGATCCTGCATACCCTCGTCCAGCCACAGCTGCTCCAGACTGCAGAGCTCCTCTACACACCTTAAATTTGGACAACGAGATAACCGCAGGTCTCTCACTTGGGGAATATTCGAGACCATCTCTAGGTCTTTACAGTCAACAATGAAAAGGATCTCGGTGAGGAACGGGAGGTTCTCCACCACCTCAAGGCTGTGCACATCTCTTAAATGGAGCTCCATCAAGCTGGTGGCTTCCTGCCCAAGCTGCCGTGGGAGGGCTCTCAGCATGGGGCAGCGGGCAAGTTGCAACTTCTTCAGACGAGGCAGCAGCTGCATCCTTGGAGGTGGGGCTTCCCCCATTTGCTTTGCAGCAGCTCCATCCTTTCCCCCTTCCTTACCTGCTGCTATTGCTTCTTCTTCAACAACAACAAAGGTCCACTCGACCCAGTTGGGCATATCCTCGATGACCAATGTTTCAAGCCTGGGGAAAGCTACTGCCTCTATAGACCCAGGGTTACCCACTACAAAACCAACAAATTCGGGGCCAATCTTGGTGACTGCATTGGCTCCCTTGATTCTCAGGTATTTCAAGTTGGGGAGCTGCCCGATTGCAGGGAGGTGCACACATGATTTACAGTGCAGGAGTTGCAAGTACTTCAATGATGGAAAATTGGTAGCATTATCTAGCCACGTAGGAAACTTCCGACCAAAGAAATGTACGATGGTTATGTCTTCCGTGTTCTGAGGAGGGACTAGCTGCTCAAAGGTCCTCTCTATAATGACTACATCCTCGTCAGAATAGGGCTCATCTATACGTTCAGTGCAGCATAGATATAATTCCTTGAGATACCTTTTCTCAGTTAGCAATGAATCTGTACTGCTGCAAGGAGCTGCTCTTTCCAATTTAATCAAATGAAGCTTCCTCAAGTGCCCAAGGGGACCCAATTCTTCTAGCTTCCACCCGTCTTGCACTCTACTGTTATCACAACCACCACCAATAGGAAATCCTTGTAAATCATTGAGAAACTTTAATCGGCCTATGCCTTGTGGAACCCGATTTATTGGTGTCTCATAAAGGCCAAGGCGCCTTAGGTTGCTTAACTGAGTAATTCCAGTAGGAAGACTGTCCAAAGAAGCACATCTCTGCAGGTTTAATATCTGCAAGTTTATGAGATGACAAATGGACTCTGGAAGACAAGATATGCCAGTCCCATCAAGGTCTAGTAATCGTAAGTGGATCAAACGTCCAATACAAGATGGAACACTTTGTACAAGGGAGTCAGTCAAATCCAAGACACGAATGCAGGGAAATATTCCAAATATTGCATCATCGACTCTTAGTGGCTTGTCATATGAAGTTCTCCAAGTTCTCACGTTGTATTTCTCCTTATCCGTGCTAGGTAAAACCACCATATCCTTCACAGTAGATACTGAAATACGTCGAAATTTACCCATAACATTGACCCCAGCTGATTCTGGGTCGCCCACGAAACATTCTTCTTTGGACAGAAAACAAGCTAGCTGCCTTAGTAGATCATGCATTGTGCATCTGCTAAGGTCAGCAACGTAGTAATCTGGTTGAAGGAGATTCCGATATATCAACTCATAGTAGTATTCTTCTGCTGTATCTTCTAGTAGTTGGCCATCTTGCTCATCTATAAAGCCTTCTGCGACCCACATCCTGACAATATCATCACGATAGATAACTGCATCTTCGGGATACATAGCACAATAGATGAAACACTGCTTCAAATGGTGTGGTAGCTCGTCATAGCTTAGATATAAAGCACCTCTTAGTTCACTGTGAGGGTTGCTCAGGGACCAATTATCCTTTGCTAAAATCTTCTTCCATTCATTCTCAGTTTGATCTTTGCTTGAAAGAACTCCAGCAATAACTTTAATTGCAAGAGGAAGACCACCACATCTGCGAACAATTTCTGTCCCCAAGCCTTGCAGATTTTGCACTTCTTTTTCTTCTTGGATGCCCATGCTCTTCCAAAGTAACTCCCACCCTATATCCACTGACATTAAATCAACACGGTGTGTGTAGTCCACTCCAATTTCTACAGCAACAGTGTCAATTCGAGTTGTCAATAGAATTATCCCTGTGGCTGCTGCATTCAGTGGGATTCTCAATAGAGTTGTCCATGCATTAGATTGCCACACATCATCCAACACAAGAAAAAAACTCTTCTCCTCAATGGCTGATTCTAGCTTGCTTTGGAGCTCATCAAATGATTCATCTTGCATGTACTGTACTTCAAAATTTCGAAGAATCTCCTTCAGAATAGAAATTTCAGAGTAATCTTGTGAAACACAGACCCATGCTTGTTTGTCGAAGGTCCCTTTCAGTTTTTGGTCATTGTATATTTTCTGTGCTAGTGTTGTCTTACCAATTCCTCCCGTTCCAACAATTGCAAGTTTGTAGGACTTCTTTCCCCTACCTTCAAGTAGCAAATCTACTAGTCTTCTGCAAGCATGTATGATCTCCTTACCAACAAGGTTGGGTTCAACACAGTGGGAAGTTTTTCTCAGTTTCAGTGCTGAAACTTCTCCGGTAGGCTGTGTATTTGTGAGGGATGAAAAAACTTTATCCTTTGAAATATTTTCTATTCTTTTGTTCAGGCTTCTAATCTTTACAGCAACCTCACGACGTGTCTGGATATTAGAAAAGCAAGAGCAAAGGGAAAGGCCACTGCATGTACTCGATTTGCTTGACAATGACGAAGAATGATTTGGCAATAGCTTGTTTCCTTTATATCTAGCCAAGTCAATGATAACATCAGCGTCATACATAACATCTCTTAGCTGACCAAGCCAATAGTTAACAGCAGATTCTTCTTTGCAGTTCAGTGAGCTCTTCTTTTACACCTAAAATTAGTATGGCCTCTTCTGTAACAATATCTTGCAACTTCTTAGCACACGATCCAACTAAAGATTCTAGTATTGTTGCCATCGGAAAATGATGCTGAGGGTGATACACCAAAGTAGTTGCAGGCTGCCAATGAATGTAGTGAAGATGTGTTAACTTGGTCTCAAAATTTACATAGCGTGTAGGTTACTAGACATCCGTGATGCACGATAACCTCGTTAAAGTTATATAGCACTAATAAACTCTTCTTTTTACCTTCAGTGTATCATATATAATGCAATTCAGTATGGATGAGACCTAAGGCACTAGTACGTGATTCTTAGCAAATGCTCAAAGCTAACGTGGCCTGGATTTGATGTTATAAATTGGGAAAATACAAGGCATCATGCACAGGAAGCCTCTAGTAGTACTCTCATTAGTTATACTAGTTAAATTTGGAAAAAAAAATGTTCTCATTGCTTTCTTCATAGATGTATGTATCGTCTACATTGTGATATACATAATGCATATATACCTTCAGTTAATATTTTCTATATTAACAATTAACTCCACAAATGGTTTAGAGTCATATATTTGTATATTGGTGTACTTTTTGGAATATTTTTTTAATAGTGTATGTAGGTTATTTTTAATAATAACATATGTAGGTAGCTTAGACGAAAATTTAGGGGTTATTTAAATTATTTTTATAATATCATAGATGGGGTAATTTTGATGAATATTAGGGGTAACTTTAATTTATTTTTTATAATGACAAAGGTGGGTAATTTAGCTATAAATCTAGGGGTTACTTAAGGCTATTTTTTAATGGAGAAAGTGGCTAATCTTTAGAGAACATGATAGATCTAATGGCTCTACTAGAGTCTATAGAACTGGTGGCTAGATGTTTCTGATTTTTGTGAGAATTTCTATTATCCTTTTTTCTAGCGCCTCTCGTGTGAATTACCTTGTAGGATTCAAATGAAACATCTAATTAGTAATAGTAAGATTTGATCTGCTACAACACACTGTTCGATTCGCTATCGCTAACAGTATTCAAATGAAGTCTCTAATTAGTAATAGTAAGATTTGATCTGCTATAACATGTCATGTGATTCACCATTACATCACTAACAGTAAAAGATATCTTCATATTAGTATAGAAAAATGAGGATGCAATACACTAAATAATATGAAGTCTTACCTGAATCTAATCTCGACCAAGATAACAGGACTTTGCAGTAGTAATCATTTCTTCAAAGAAATAGTTTGCTCGGAGAGTCAGCCAGTGACCAATAATTTAAAACATCCAAGGGAGAAGTTGGCTGAAGAAAAGTAACTTCTGAAGAACCGATTTATGATAAAGTCGATAGCAGAAGTTATCAGCCAATCATCAAGGGAGAACCGAAAACCACACAGCTACACCTGTAAAAGAAACAACGAAAGTGCTTGCTCACTTAAAGAAAACCTCCAGCTCACGAAAACGATGAAAAACAGCAGAGGGGTAGCTGGAAACTGGAAAGCTATTCCTTACCGGCTAAAAGTCTCATCTTCCTTGCATCACAGGAATTGTGCAGAACTCGCAGGGCGTGACAAGGAAGAAGCAACTACACTTGCTCTGCTCTTAGCCAGCAGGCTGAAGGTCCTCTTATTGGCTCTGTCTAACAGGAAGGAAAAGAAAATGGTGCAGAATCAGTAACAGAGGAGCAGGGTGAAAACCGAAGAAAAAAAAACACTACTAATATAAAGCATCCTCTCTGTTCCTCCTCTTAATTGCATCACTTCAGCATCAAGAAATGAACTCTTGTGAAAAATAACTATGTAGCTCAGGCCTCAGGCCACAGATCCGCCAATATTTCCCCCCAAAAAAGAGTGTTGGTTCTGGATGGTACGCACGTCTAGATCAGAAAAGTGACTTGCCGGAAGTCTTACGGAGAACCAAAGTTCATGCTCGTTGAAAGATGAGATCTCCTACAGAATCAACTGCTAGCTACCATGACCAGGCTTAGCAGAAAGCACTAAGAATAACCCCTGAACTGGAGAGAGCTGTAATTGAACCCGAAGAATACCTGATTTCAGGTCAAGGACGCTCGTCAGAGCGCTGCGCAGAAGGTGATGAGTATGTGTCCATGTGAATTTTCACTCGCGACAGTCAGCTGTCCAACTGAAAGAAAAAGAAAAAATGGTGCACAATCAACTACTCTTGCAAATCAGCCATGAACTATGGGAAGAACTTAAAGATGACGAAATCTGAATCTTTGTAGCCTAACTGAAGGATTCCAGCTTACCAAACTGAAGCGTTATGACGCAGAGACCAGGGGAGGGGATGAAAGCCTGTAGAGAAATTCTTACTGAAGCATCCTCTGTATTCCTCCTCTTATTGGAATCCCTTCAGCTTCAAGAAAATAAGCTCTTGTGAAAAATGAGTATGTAGCTCAGGCTACAGAAGCACCCATAATTTCCCCCATGCAAGAGCGTTGGTTCTGGACTCTGGAGTAACAATTTGAGTCAGCCGAGCTTGCAAATGCGGGTGCAGTGGCTCCAACCCAAATTTGAGTCAGCCGAGCTTGCAAATTTGAGTGTTGGACTCTGGACTCCAACCCAACCTTTACATTAGAAGAGGATCTGTGCAAACCTCCAATGGACAGGACACTATAATTTAATTACCAACGCGTGGTGAGTGGAGTGGGGGCCGGCGACTTGTTGACTCGGTGGCCTCGCGAGTCAAGGTCTCCTCGGGCCACCGTGCAGTCTGCAACTTTGGCCGTGTTCACAAAATCTTCTTAATTCAAATGAGTCCTTGCCCGGCTTCTTCACCTACTACAAAATACTAGCTTCATAAAACCAATGCCTCGCACATACTGCATTCATCACTTGGATTAGACTCCCAATAGGATTATTTGGCCATGCATATACTTCGCGCTTACCTGCAGCAGGGACTAGCTCCTAATGGGGCAGCTGCTCCAACTGCATCTGGAGTGAAGGGACATGCATTATATCTTACCTGCAGCAGGTACTTAATTCACCGAAGTAGAGTCAGCTGTAGACATGCATGAATAGGGGTCTGATTTAGAAGAAGCACACGGTAGATATGGACAGGAATACAGGTTAATTAGATCGTATAGCCCACAAACCCCAGAAGCCTTGCGCGCCGCCTGCCACGACCCCGTGCTCCACCAGGCCTCAACGCCTCAACGACACCAAGATTACTCCAAGTTGGGCTTAATTTCAATGCAAAAAAATATTACGATGGCAACTATTTTCTAGCACCAAAGTTTATATTAGTGGTTCCGTGTTTTCAACTTTACTTAACCAGCTGATATATAGCCACAACCAGACCAACTGATATAGAGAAAAAACAAATAACCGGTTACCATCATGTCCTTGAAAAATACAGATGAAAAGTATGCATAATTGCATAGGTGCAAAAAGCAGAAGATATATAAATATGTGGCATGACTGTGCCAACATGGAGAGGGATCATTATTCCAACTCTCATGGTCATGTAAGTGGTTACTTGATTTTTTTAAAAAAGTTAAAAATCGATTTCTAGGAGCGGGCCATGGCACCACCCACTCCTAGAAATCGATTTCTAGGAGCGGGTCGAGGCCCGCACCTACAATCGCGCCATTTTTAGGTGCAAAAAGCAGGAGCGGGCCTCCGACTCGCGTCTAGAAATCAAAATCGCCCGCTTCTAAAAACATTTTGTGTAGTAGTGTAAAGACACAAGTTGCAAAGTTGAAATGCAGAAACTTAAGGGTTAGAGGAATGCAAACTTGGCACGAAGATTTATCCCATGGTTCGGCTAATGCCTACTGCACGTTGGAGCTCAACAAAAAATATGCTCTCGGTCGCCAAGTCTTGTTTTCCGGTCAATGCCTTGAGCTTGCACGAAAAGCTCCCAAAGAAGGATGATGAGCAAGTCACTAAGACATTGCTCTAATGAACCTACTGTTCTGGAGATCTTGAAGCCGCATTGTTTCATTAATCAGCAAGTTGTAGTGCTTCTTACAGCCGCTGATGGTTCATTTGCTATCAGTTCATCTGGACACAGGGGAGACATCTATGCAAGTGTGTCATTTCTTTGTAATCATCTCACCAAGTTGAACAATTGTAGATTATCAGGGCCGCAGCCGGGCCACATAGATGTCAAGCTCAAAATATGTGAATGAGAGCGACAAGCCACCAACCATTTGTCATGGTTTCTTAAACAAATATGAGCTAGTAATAAGCCAGGCAGCGCAAACAAAAAGAAGTTTGTTTTCTCAAGTTATTGCCTCCCTGGCTGTAGATATGTACCATATGTGAAGAAATAGCTGCATTCCATGATATGTTTAATAAGGTTTAGATGACCAACAGCTCAAACCTCACACCCTTTCCACCTACACCATAAAAAAATGAGGCAAGGATGGTATGAACATAAGATTTGTTCAAATAAATAAAATGAACATGACCGACTGCTGCACCCTCTCCTTAATTCCGTCCTCGTTTATGCAAGTTGAAAATTTTATAAAGTTGCCAAGTCCAAGAAGTCTCCTGAAATAGACATGGTACCAACGGTGGGGAAATGGGTAAGCTACTCTAGCATTACATCTACTGAATCACCCAGAAAACTTGCTAGTAAAGGTGCCATCGATCATTACCACTAGACGTGCAGTGGGAGAAGAGTTGGAGCAGCCGGTCCAACATAGATGCGCATCGGTACAGAGAAGTAGTCCATCACAATCATCTCCTCCTTGCCTCGCTAAGCACAGCCAATCAGCACCACGGCCAGAGTTTAAACTTTTGGTTTTAAAAATTTTTCGGACCCTACCGATAAACACGAAATATCAGGAATATCAGACGATTTTTTTTACTTTATTTTGCACAAAATGGTCTCTTAACCATCCTACATCGCAAGTTTGTTCATAGCAACAAAGAAATCACTACTACAGAAACCATTTTTCAAGTCACTATTTTCACAGCCGGTTTTTTGAAAGTGGCGCAGAAAATATTATCACAGTCGGTTTTTCTAGTGCTGCGGCTGGGAAATGGGTATGCCAATACCCACTACCCAGAATAGAAGATCTGTTTGATCAGATGAGAGTTTGCCAATACTCTCAATATTATCATGATCCTTCAGAAGTAATCTTAACATAAATATGTATGCTGTAACGCCTTGATCTACTACAGGCTCTTGGGTTTCCAATGCCAGCATTTGCCCATGTATCACTTATTCTCGCTCCTGACAAAAGCAAACTGTCAAAACGTCATGGAGCTACTTCTGTGGGGCAGGTAACTAATTGATCATTTACAAGGCCACTTCTTTATCTGCATTAATTTGATTGGATGGGGCTGCTATCTGTGCTCTTGTCTATTCATTTGTCTTTACTGTTGCTGGTTGCAGCTAATTATTACCAATCTTGCATATTTGCCAACAATGTCTCCTTTTAAGCAGTATATAATAAAACACAATGCTTCTTTTTCTATGGACAGTATAAAGAGATGGGCTACCTACCTCAGGCAATGGTTAATTATTTAGCACTACTGGGCTGGGGTGATGGTACTGAAAATGAGTTCTTCACTATTGATGATCTAGGTTAGTTCTCAATAATTCATTGTACCATTTTTTCTTTTCTTTTTTTTTGGCAAAAGATCAGAACGGTCACTTGTTCACATGTTCTTACTTTGGTACTATTTTTCATTTGCAGTTGAAAAATTCACTATCCATCGTGTCAATAAAAGTGGAGCAGTCTTTGATGCAACAATGTTTTTTTTATTAACTTTTTCATGACGTAGTAGTAGTAGTAATGTTGGACTACAAACTTGTATTAGACTTCATGTAATAAAGTTGATATATGGATTGCAAATGTACTATGTTGGTGATGAATTGTGAATGCATTATATATTTGTGAATTATTGTGCCGTGAAAATTGAGACATTCTAATTATTTTTTTTTATTCTGGAAAAACATATCACAGCCGGTTCAAACCGGCTGTGAAAATGCCCTTTCACAGCCGGTTTTTATTTGCAGAAAACCGGCTGTGAAAATGCCCTTTCACAGCCGGTTTTGGTTGGAAGAAAACCGGCTGTGAAAATGCATTTTCACAGCCGGTTTTTTGCCAAAAAACCGGCTGTGATAGCCCTTGACGCAGAAGGTTTCCAAGGTCTAAAACCGGCTGTGAAACTATTTTCACAGCCGGTTCAAGAGAAAAACCGGCTGTGAAAATCAGTTTTCACAGCCGGTTAAAAACCGGCTGTGAAAATGCGATTATCAGCGCCACTTAACCAGCGCCACTTTTGAAAACCGCCTGTGATGTGGGCAACCGAACCGCCTGTGATGCTCCTGCTGTAGTAGTGAATCTCTCATGCAGGGATGGAACGCCATGCGCCGGTGTGCTTTTGGACCAACATCCAATGCTCAATCCAAATTCTTTCATTATTTCCTCTTGGGCATATCACTGACACCAACTCCACTCAATTTCATCAATGTCAGAAAACAATTGTAAACGTTGGCACTGGAAACCAGAGATTCTCATCAAATTGGGCTTAATTCAAACAAACTAGCAACCTTGCCCGAGCGTTGCTACGGACAAAGGCAACCTAGTTTTCTAAACGAGTAAAACTATGT
This sequence comes from Alloteropsis semialata, assembly GCA_004135705.1. Lineage (NCBI taxonomy): Eukaryota > Viridiplantae > Streptophyta > Magnoliopsida > Poales > Poaceae > Alloteropsis > Alloteropsis semialata. The sequence goes on from CM014277.1 coordinate 77,875,174, forward strand.
AACTTACTTTTCCTAATCCGACCGAGAGATGGGATGAAGCATAGCTAATTCGATCCGGAGACATATATACTTGACTACTCCTAATCCGATCACGAAACAAAACGAAGCATGTCTAATCCAATCGGAAGGTGTATGTGATGGACCGCTGCGTTCCTCGCTGCGCGCTCCAAGTTTGGTGCGACAGATATACACACATGCAGAGGAACTAGTAGTACAAACATAATGTTTCTAGAATGCATATTACCTGACAACAGAATCAACCTCGAACAGTAGTGAAATTCGAACATGGGTACTGTAGCAAAGAAACAAACAAATTTCAGCACCGCGTTGTCCATTCACCACTAGCAAAGCAAAGGAAATGGAGACTCTGACACATCGAGGCGCGGAGGTTTCTCGCCTAGATGTGGCGAGGGGAACCGGAGGAGCAAACCATCCAGGGAGCCTGCAAAGCACCGAACCCCGGTGGTCTTCTTACGCCGAAGGCTGTCCGTCCACTGGGAAGCACGGAAGGAGGCCTAGCGGCGGCGAGGCGGCGGCCATGGAAACGGGAAGAGGAAATCAGATATCCCGGAAATTAGAGGGGACCCTGCGTAGGCAAATTAAATGGGCCTTGAGGGCAACTTTGTTTCACAGTATCGCAAATATGACAAGCTTGATTAAACACTTACTGCAAAACACGTTTACATATATCCCAACTTGTTTGCCTTCCGATTTTGAATAAGCAATCGTAATGGAAATATGCATTATGTTCATAAAGATAATGAATTATGCATAACGTAAATAGTGTGGCTGAGCAGACAACAACAGGAAACATTAGCACTGTATATAATATTCTAGAACTGAAAACGGTATGTGTCGATGAATTTTAATCAGAACCTGTGCTCTGTCTAGCATGCCATGAAACTTCTGTTATCTCTGCATGATGAGCACGCTGAAATGAGGCCTTCGTTATGAGAAAGAGAAGACGGAAACAAGAACTCTTTTTTGCCCTGTTTGTTTCCCTAAGAGATTATATAAGCTAGCTTATGGGTCAATGGTAGTATGGTAAAAAGCCAGTTTGGACCACAAAAGCTGGCATAAGCTGCCAAAAAGATCCTTATCTCAGCTTATTTTGGTTGTCCAAGGTGCTCTTTTAGCTTACTGTCCTTTACTCATAAGCTAGCTTATATAATCTTGAAGAGAAACAAGGCCACCAAGTAATTTTCCACGGCTAATGGCGTACGTACCATGAGCTGAGAGCTGAGTTTACAGATCCCATAGAGCCATAGACGGATACCAGTATTTGTGATAGCCAATTTGGGGTCTGAACAAGATATCTTCACTCTGCCGTGTCCTCCGTCAAATAGACATCAGAAGAAACATGTGTACTGTCATGACGTGCAAATCAAGCATTTGTTAAGAGAAGGGACGGGGGAACAAAACATGTGAACCCTTGCAACAGAGGATGAAATTTGGCCTTCGTTACCAAAATGAAATTAGGCCTTCGTCAATGAATTTTGCAGAAAATACGTATATAGATGGCTCAGTCCGTCAATCCAGCAATGAATCAGCAAGCTTGCATTGTCAGTGCAGCGGATCCCTTAAACTTTTCAATGGACGTACAGTTTCGCATTAGCACGTAAGTTATGAGACAGAAATATATCCCACTTTAACTCTGATCTCCGGGCGCTATTCATCAGGACCGGTGAAGAAAAATTGTTGTTATGGTTTATTTGTAAGTGCTTTGTCTCTGTTTGGTACTGTTTGCCCTTTATCTATATAAAAAACTAGACCCTAGGGGAAAGACCGTCCCACGGCTTTGATTTAAGAAGAATATAAACCACTACTGGGTCCCCACTACTGGCTCTACCACCGCACTACACGCGCGTCTGCCTGCCCTTTATCTATGTTAATCATCAACGCAAATTGCACAACTGTCAGTACCCATACCAACAAAGGTCATGTAGATGGTGAAGTTAAAATATGTCCATGAGGGTGACAACCCACCAGCACCTTGTCATGACGTATTAAACAAATATAAGCTATAATTGACAAGCCAGTGCCAAAAAACATAGCAAACGACATCACATTGCAATATGATATACATGGAAAAGATTAAGTTCAGCAGAGAGGCAAATAATGGTGCCTTGCGGGCAGAACCAAGTGATGAGGCTCGACCTTCCAGCTTGCCTCACACGATTTTTCTTTATTCTTCACGACTTCACGAGGATACCGTCGTATTTAACAGTTACATGTATAGCACGTACAGCTTGTCTCACTGACGAAAATTATCAGATATGGACTTGCTTCAGAAAGAGCAAGGTGATAAGCTCCTTGAGGTCATGGCCATAGGTGAGGCCGTCCATACCATGAAGTTAGTAAGCCTCCATAGTCCTTGTCGTGTTCACCAAGCTTTGCACCGCTAGCTGTCGGGGATAGAATCCCCAGTATTTGCAAAGAAGAAAGAAAGCAGACTCCTATTAGAATTCCCCTGTAATTTTACTAGGACTCATACTGTGTAATCCTACTAGAACTCCTACCTTGTAGCCGACTAGGAACCCGCCCCCTGGACCATATAAAGGAGGGACGGGGTACCTAGACGGGCATCGAAATCAACCCAGCGCAGGGCGCAACACTATACACCCCATACAGGACATGGGGTACGCTGCCTTTGCGGTCCGAACCTGTCTAAATCGTGTCTTGTGTCCAGCGTTTACCTTCATACTTCAGGTCTGGCGATCCCCCTCCGCACAAATCACTACCTTGGGGATCCTCTATAGTAGGCTAGACGGCATAAAAAACCGACAGCTAGCGTGCCAAGTGGGGGCGATGTTCGAGATCATCGGGCGAGCTTGAAGGACCTTATCATCAACTTCGATCTAGCCAGCGTGAGGCAGCAGCACGTTGTCTTGGCGGGTGTTGGTCTCTTCCAATCCGCAGTGAATTCCTATTCGACGATTTGCGGGTGGATTTTTCTAGTCAAGTTCAAGGCGCAAATTGCACTGTTGCCGAGTCCGATCTACTCGCCGCTGACTACTTTGACTACTCATCGCCGACTACTTCGACTACTCGCCGCCGACTACTCCGACTACTCGCCGCCGACTACTTCAAACTACTTGGATCTGACGACGAACTACTCGGGTCGACTTGGAACAACTCGAAGCTACTCGGATTCGATCCGAAACAACTCGGTTTGATTTAAGACCCAGTCAGGGGCAAGTTCCGACTAGTTTGGCTTCATCAACTACCAACTACTCGGTCAAGCCGACCAAGACGACGCACGAGGGCTTATCCTCAAATGTGGCAACGACGCGCTGATTCTACTTCTCGGACACAAATCAAGCTAAGTCGCTTATTTCTTTCGATATTATTTTTCTAACATGTTTTCTACATGTTTGCCCATGCGCCGACTACTTTGGTATGCTCTTCAATGGGAATTGCCCTCGGGAGCTACTCCGTGATCGACTACTTCTGGGGTCTGCTGACGAATAGCCCACGGACTTGGTAAATCGAGTGCGTAGGGCGCTGCCCATGCGCTTGGTAGATTGAGTTCGTAGGGCGGCGCCACATGCTTGGTACATCGAATCAGGAGGCTTTACCATCAAGTTTTGTGTACTGAGTACTGGAGGCACCACAGTGGCTACACCCTAAGGAGGCACAAATCCTTTGTGCACAATCCACACTCTCCTTCGTCGCAATGTCGACTACTTATTTTATCTATCTCTTAAGGTCACTCGGGTAGCACACGCCTTAATCCGTGAAACCTTGGCTCTTTCTGTCACGCCTAACGTCTCTACATGCGTAAATGAGTCCGTCTCATATACGCTACAAGCAACGGCTAATACAGGGACCAGGTGCTTAAATGAAATAGGCTAACTACTCGGGAGAAATACGATCGAAACAAGAGCATGACACAACTTTTATGCTTATACGCATTATTCATTGAATTTTAGTACTTTCATTGTACTCTACAAAAATGCTACATAATGTTTGCATTTTTCTTTCACGTCAAGCTTTGGCGACAACTCTCCAGGGCGCTCAACGTACCTCCAACAGCATAGCCAGCTCCTAAATTCGGGGGCTTAACGCCAACTACTACTCGACGTGGCTCTAGTAGCTCACCTGGCGCATAAGCTCGGGGGCTAGACGCCGCAGAACTACTCAGATAAAGCTTGAAAAACTCGGATGAGAAGACTATTTCCTAAAGCAGAAGGTCGTAGGTTCAAAGAAGATTGTTATTCACAGGGGACACCGCAGAACTACTCGGATGATGACTTCCGTGAAGGCAAAGACCCTTGGATTGATTATTCAATCATTCCAAGGTTCGGGGGCTGATAAGCTAAACCCATCAATCGCTTTTTTCAAGACGGAAGAAGCAGATTCAAGATTTGACCCTCAGCCTGATTCTTCGATTCAACCTAAGGCTTGGGGGCTACTCCATATGGAGTGTGACTTTCGTCGCTCTTCATATATCAAGATGTTCACTATTGAAGGTTTTCAATGAAGGCGTAGTAGGGCGAGGAACAACTCGGCTGATGCTAAATTTGTTGGAAAACAACTCGGCAGGTGTGAAGAATTTGAGCACACCATACCATCATGGCAGCTCTGATTCACTTTGAAGATTCAGCCAGACAAGTACTCAAGAAGCGCTGAAGCAACTCGGTGAGGGTCTAAAAAGTACTCGAAGACTGCTGCATACGGCTATGAAGCGCTCGGGGGCTTGTCGAGGATAGAATCCCCAGTATTTGCAAGGAAGGAAGAAGGCGGACTCCTATTATAATTTCCTTGTAATCTTACTTGGACTCATACCGTGTAATCCTACTAGGATTCCTACCTTGTAGCCGACTAGGAATCCATCCCCTGGACCATATAAAGGAGGGCTGGGGTACCTAGACGGGCATCGAAATCAACCCAGCGCAATACTATACACCCCATACAGGACGTAGGGTACACTGTCTTGACGGCCCGAACCTGTCTAAATCGTGTCTTGTGTCCCGCGTTTACCTTCATGCTTCAGGTCTGGCGATCCCTCACCGCACAAATCACTACTTTGGGAACCCCCATGGTAGGCTAGACGGCATAAAAAACCGACACTGGCTGTACAGTATGTTCCACCTCTATACATCCTTTGTTTATCCTCCTCCACGCTTGCTCCACCATAGCGGCGATCGCTGCCATCACCTCTTCCCCAGTCGTGCCATATTCCTTCATGTAGCACTCCACGGTGCTGGCCACATCCTTCTTGCACTTCCCTAGCTGCGCTCATAAATACATATATTCACGAAATATGCATAATGTAATTTTGTTCCAAAACAAGGAGATCGTAGATTTTTGTGCTGTTTGCAAAGTCATAGTGGTTTTCAGTGTACGTATATTTCACAGATGGAGTATTATATATTTGAAGCGGGGGTGTGCTACTACCTTGTAAGAAGCGATGACATTGAGCAAGCGACCCACTTCTGCATTGGCATGAATCATATCAGGCACGTTAAGTGCCCACTCAAATGCCTCATATCAGGCTACTACCTTGTAAGAAGTGATGAACAACAACACCAAACCTGTCGCCTTAACCGACAAGTCTAGTTTCTCGTTGAAGGTCGGCACGTAGTTTTCATTGAACCATTTAGCTTGTCGGGTGAAATTTTTGGACAGATATTTGTACTGCACAAATGAAAACATTGTTATTAAGTATAAAAAGGTACCACGCCTGGGACAGAATGCTATGAAAAAACAAGTAGAGATTAATAAAATTGAGAGGATCTAAACAACATTTACTAGAAAAAATCATAGCTGCTGGTTGTGGCTTCAAGACTAGTATAATATAACAAACTAATACCTCCTTTTTAATGTAAGCCATGCGGTACTTCTTGTGCGCTTCTAACATATCCTCAATTTCATTGAAGTTACTCAATGTTCTGATGTAGAACATGCGCAGGTATTCCGGTAGAAGTGAAACCGCAATATCATCCCATCTACAAACAAATATTATGACAAATAAATACATTAATTATGACAAATAAATATTATTCTGTAGTAGTGAACTCGTAGTATAATATAGTAGAGACACATTCATAAACTTTTTTCCTGATGTATAGTTTTCGGCATATGTAGGCTGGCAACAAGAAAAACAAAGAAACAAAATCATACAATGAGCCAGCATGAATAAGTGATCTGTGCCAGGTCGAAAACAAGTTGACATGGAAAATGTCCGTGCAGTCTCTCTATCTATGCATGAGAAATTTTGATCCAACACTGATCCATGCCGGGTCAAAACTTTGCCATCACAAATACTCTTTGGACTATTCATACCGGCTCAAAATTGAGCAGCACGGATAAACTTATCCACGCTGCTTCAAAATTGTGTCTGACAGATACGATTTTGATGTCTATGTAATTTGAATGTCAAAATGTATTCCAAAGTTAATTTTTAAATTTACATGAAAATTTTGCTTTTCCTCGAGATCTAGAACTTTGTAGTTGAAACTTTTTTATTTGAAGCCAATGAATACCTGAAAAGGGATCAAAGTTTGAGACAGTAAGGGTCAAAAGGAATAGGACTACCCACTATATGCAAATACATGGTATAAGTGGAATCAAATAAGGAACGATCACGCGAGCAGGATGGTCATGGGTTTAAAGGCTACGAGTGGGATGCATAATATGAACAACATGTCACTTGTGACTTTGGGCATGCATTTCAGATGGTCTTTGTCGGATTTGGGGTCTCCACTAGGGGACTGTCCATGGTGGTAGATGTAATACATCCCTAGTTCAAATTTGGTGAATTTAAAAAATTTTGTGCAAACATGTGTGAGAACCTAAAGTGGAACTACCCTCTCTCTAAAATTTCTAATAAATAAAATAAGTGCATTGCATTAGGGAATTCAATGTTAGTGTGATTTGGCTATTTTTGGTTTTATGTGAGTGCTTGTGTGGAATTCATATTGGAATTCAGCCATTCAAATATAAATTCAACCCTAACTTACTAACTAAACCCTTCCCAGGCCTAAACTCCCTAAACCACCCGAGCCCAGCCCACCTAACTCTCCCCTCCTTTTCTTCCGCTCGGCCCGGCCCGATACCCATTTCTCCCTCTCTTTCCTTCCCTTCGTGCGGCCCAGTCCGGCCCAGCTTGCCCCGGCCTCATCACCCGCACGCGTCCCGCTCCCTCTCCCTCACTGGGGCCCCGCCACCACAGCGTCATCTTCCCCGCAATGCCGCTTCGCTCCACTCACGCGCCCGCGCCAGCTCTCTCCGCCGCAAATCGCGCCGAGCCCGCAACCGCCCCGACCCCACGCCCATGTGCTCCTGCCTCGCTCCCCTTGGCCGCCAAGGAAGCGCAGCGCCCACGGCATCTCCCCCTTCCCCAAGCCTTCTCCCTCTTTAAACCCCCCCTCTCTTCTTCCCCTTCACCAAACTCGCCAAGGGGCGAAGCCCTGATCAATTCCACCCCTTCGCAAAGAGTAGCAGTTGGAGGAGGGAGAGAACAAGGCGGAGCCACTGCTGGAGTAGAGGCCGAGGTGCGGCCTCAAGGAGAAGGACGCCGTCCGCGAGAAGACGTCGTGCCGCCGCACCACCATCGCCGCTGCAACGCCGTGGAGGACAAGGAGCCGACGAGAAGACCGTACCGCGAGCTCTGCACCCCGCTCGGCCTCACGCTCTTCTTCCCAACCCCGCCGTGAGTTCCCATCTTGCCTCCTCGTCCGTGACACCATGCCTTGCTCTGTTCTGCTCGCCGCTGCGCCTTGCCCTTCGATCTGCTCCGCCCGTCTCTGTCCGGCTTTCGCGCCGTCTATTGAAGCCCATGCCAGGCCGGCCTTCGCGCCGCTATTCTTCTGCAGGGACCCGATCGAACCCCTTGACACCCTCTCTCATCGCCCCTCCCCTCTCTGTTTTGTTCACCGCTGTTCACGCCGCCTTGCTCTCTCGCCACCGCGCGTCGTCGTCTCGCCTGTCTCTGTTTCGCTCCACGAACTCCCTTGCTCTGCTGACTCATCGCGCGGACACGGTCAGGTGGACCGCATCGCATGTGACGCTGCTCTCACCACCAAACTGCCGCCTGCTGGGGAAGCGCCGCAGTGTGTAAACCTCGCCGCCGTGTGCCAACCTCTCTGCCCCTTTTGCCTACGCCCTTGTTTCGCTCGTGTTGCGCACCGCGGGCAGGAGGCCCGGGTCGCGTACGAGGAGCTCCGCCGCCTTGACCCTCTGCCATTGCTTGAAGTCCGTCGCCGCCGCTGACGAGCGCGTCCGCCACCACGCTCTGCTGTTCGCCGCGGCAAAGCCACACGAAGACCCACACCCTCGCCAAGCCCCAGATGCCGCATTAGATCCGGGCGCCGTCACTGCACCGCTGACTAGTGGGCCCCGCATCTCCATCCTCTTTCTCTCTCTGACCAATGGGCCCGCCCTGTCAGCCGCCTACCCTCTATTCCTGCCGACCCGCACCGCAAACTGGCCATGGGCCGGAATCGCCTCTAATTCCAGAAAAGCCCCCTCCTGAAACCAGAGCCCATGAAAGAATCGGCCCATGAACAGCCCGCGTCCGCCTTTTTCCTTTTTCCACCGATCGGACAGCTTGGCCCCACCTGTCTGCCTCTGCCTCTCACTGACTAATGGACCCTACCGGACCCACTGACCCGCTGACTCGTTGACCAGTCAACGTTGACCCGGTGGCCGGTCAACGCTGACGTCATCATGATGTCAGCAATGGCCGACCCCACTGATGATGTCATGCTGACATCAGCATGCCACATGGCACATCCCGATGCTGCCACATGTCACGCTGTGGTTTATTTGCTATTTCAGAATATTAGAAAAATCCAGAAATAGGTTTATCTAAGAAAAATCATAATAAATTCACTCTAGCTCAGAAAATTATGAAACCAATTTCTATAATTTTCTAAAATCATGATCTATGCATTAGAACAGGAGTTGAGTGCTTTTGGCTCCTCTTGCTTTTTATTTGGAGTTTATTTGAATATAGGAACTGATGTATTTCTTTATTTCTCGTAAATAGGGCTAGCTGAGGAGGAGCAAGGAGGAGACGTCTACCACTACTTTGAAGAACAAGTTGAAGAGGACTACTACCAAACGCAAGGTTCATGCCCATTCCGCTTTGAATCCTATTTAGGCATTGCAACTAGTATGTAGCGCTTTACTTACTTGCATGATGATGAATATGACCTATTGCATAGCCTCGTTTAATTATCATATTCCTTGATAAACCTGCTACACTTGATGTTATGCTTGCATGTGTTATGGGATAGTTATGATAGGATTCTTGGCTTGTGTGGGGCAAAAACCTGAGAAAGGAGTAAGGGGTTTTTGGAACTTTGCGGCGGTGAGCAGTTAACTCGATCTTCGTATCGAGGGCTTGGGGTGTGTACTTGGGCACATCCTACGGAGTACCTGTGGTGGGTACATGTTCTTTGTGTTACTTGAGGAGTTTGGCGGCAATACCTGTAATGGGTGCGCGAGCGGACCACTGGAGGTGGATACGCTATTTGACGGTGACGCTCACCCAGGCACCAAAAACCGAGTTGGATTGCCTGGTTCACAGAACTTCGTGCACACCACTTACACCACTGGGGGGGTGTTCCAGCCAGCCTAGTTAAGTGCGGTACCCGGACTGTAAGGAGTTAACGGAAGTATGTGGAGGAAACGGCGCTGGCCTTTGTCCCTCGAAAGAGGCTCATACCTCGGGACTTGGCCACCGCGGGGGAGGCCATCACATTTCTCGGACACCGAGTTGCGTCTTCAGTGTATCCTAAGCCGGGAAAAGCAGGAGGGTACCGTTCACTGGCTAGGGTCTGTGCTGTGGGCTGTGTCTCAACTAGACGATGGTCGGCTTGCAGCCCGAGTGGTTCCAGGTGTACAAACTCTGCAGAGTCTAATCTATATATAGCCGCCGTCCGTGGTCAATGGACGCCCCTATGAATTTCACACAATCTGCCATTGTTTTAGGGGTTTCTACCTCCCCTCTAGAGTAGGGCCTGCCTCGGGTAGTTGAGATGCGAAGGGTGGGAGCTTTCGCATCGCCTAGAGAGTGAAGAGTGGAAGATACTTGGAGACAGGTGCCTAGTGCGCCAGGTTTGCTCGAGGTGTTGTTGTGAGATGTGGCTTTGGGATGAAGATGTTGCTTGCATAGGATTAACCTTAAGCCTATCCTTGATATTTCTTATACTAGATTTAGGCCACCTAAAGCTTGCATTTCGGATGGTGATGTGGAACTGTTCCATTCCTTGGGAATAGCTTGTGATGACGCAGGTTACGAATCGGAGTATGATAACAATGCTGATGGATGGTATAATTGAGGTTGCTGCTACGCTCAAGCTTAAGAGCCTGTGGGGATGATCGTCAAGACTGAAGACTAGCTACCGTTTCGTTTAGCTTTCTTATTGTCGCAATTAGCCCAAGGGGCTTGTAATAATTGTACTTTCAGAGTTATCCACTTATGTAAGACATTTATGTAATGTTTAATGCTTAAATCAAAGTATGGATGTGATATTCTGCTGGAATGAGTTCTGTACGTGTTAACATTTGATTCTGGGACTAACACAATGGTACAGGGAGTCGGATTCTTAGAAATAAGAATCCGGGTCGTTTCAGTAGTGGAGGTAAGGGTGGGGAGTGGTAGAACCGTGATCTTGAATGTAACATACGAACGCAAGGATTTAGTCATGTTCAAGTCACCAAGGAGGTGTCGTAATACCTATGTTCTTTGGGTGGTTACATTGATGGGTTGCAATAACTGTGAAAGCTCTTGCGGTCTATGAGAATCTGGGATTCGCGTGCGCGGGGGAGGGGGGGTCTAATGATTGATCTCTTAGCCGCTTTATATAGTCCGGCTACCTTGAGCCATAAGTCAGTTATAGAGATCTTTTTCACGTAGTCCCTTGTACAAGGAAATAAGTCTGAGTCGAATACGAGTGTACCCCAAGATATTTTGAGCTAGTACCTATCTTGTATGGCGCTTGCTTGAGTTCCCATACCATCTCACACCGTGTTTCTTCTAGGCTATAGAATATAGATATACCCTAGAAGTGTATCTCCGTCAACCTTCTAGGCCTAGATAATTTCTTTCTGTTCTTGTTTGGTTTTGCAATATCGTATTGTGACTATATCCAAGCTTGCTTGAAACAGAGACATCATGCATAAATCATTCATTGTGTTGGCTTCTGACATGGCCATTAACAACCATCCCTATTTGTATTGGGTTCGTGGTGTCGATCCGATTACCGCAGCAATGCAGTTTTTTCACCAGCACAGATGTAGCGCTCTGCAGTAGTAGATGGCCGATGGTGGACACTTATTTTATCCACTAATTGTTGTTCTGTCACTAGTAATTCGTCTGCCACTGTTCCCATCACGGCATCACCCACTTAGACAAAAAATTTAGGTAAATTCTTTAGATCAGGAATTGACAAGTTTTGTTTTTTTTCTTTGCAGGAAAAAACAATTTGTTTTTTCTTTGCAACAAATTGCACAATGATTTTTTTTCTAAGATGTTGAAGTTAAAATATGTCCATGTAGGATGGTGACACACCACAAGCTCCTCAAATATAAAAAGTAATAAGCCAGCACAACCAATTAGAATTTGCAAGATGGCCTGGCAAGATGCAAATGGGCTTGACTATGTAATCCACCCTCCAATTGCGTCTAGTTTATGCAAGATAACATGAAAGCTGCAAACTTTATGGCTGTCATGTCTCGCTAAAGTAAAAAAAAATCCCTTAACATTACATAGGACATGGCACTATAAAAAAATGTGATGAGCATATATTCTCATCGAGATGGGCGTGGCCGGCACAAGGCACATGCATGTAGCGACAAAAACTGCAAGGAAAGAAATGAATAATTTCACTCGTTGGTATTCGCGTTACTTGGCATGACTCATTATCCGTTACCAAGATAAAAGTATCTGGACACTACAGCAAAGCAACCAATTAGTGAGCTGTGCCTTCCACTAATCCCTCCCTTATACAATAAAGCCTTCAGCCTCCAACATGCAAGCTCAAAATACAATGCCAAAAGTAGAAGAAATATTTGAATACAGCAAATGGGCACGACTGAGTGTTACAACCTTCCAGCCCTAAGTCCATCATAATTATGCGCGATGCCATGTTAGAAATTTAAAAAATCTGTCAAGTCTCAGAAGCCACATGGGGTGGCAGCAGCACGGGGTAAAGATGTTGGAGAGGGTGCGGTGGGTGTCGGTGGTTGCGGCTGAGTGGTTGAGGGTGAGGGGAGGGGGAGATTGGAATGGAGGCGCTTGGGTTATGGCCAGCGATTTGATAAAACGGGAATCACAGTCATCTCATCGGCAATATAAGGCATAAAATGATTCAAAATTTGTCCTCAAATACAAGGCATTATAAGATTTTTAGACAAGTATTAAATGAAATCATTTAATTTTTTCTCTCAACTGCATGCTTACCATTTCTATTCCTTCCTCTACGTATTGCTTAATTTTAGGTAAACTTTAATTACGACTGCTAAATAGGAAGGTCTCAGATGGTACATGCGTCTTTTATTCTCTCTCTTAATCTGTTTTAAAATTGCTAGAATGCCTTGTATTACCACTTTCGCCCATGGGTTTCAATAAAATCAACACTACAGAAATACTCTTCTGAATTGGCTCATCCGTGCCGGGCAAAAATGAGCCAGCATGAATAAGTGATCTGTGCCAAGTCGAAAACAAGTTGACACGGATATTGTCCGTGCAGCCTCTCTATCTATGCATGTGCAATTTGGAGCCAACACCGATCCGCGCCGGGTTAAAACTGTGCCATCACATATACTCTTCGAACTATTCATACCAGCTCAAAATTGAGCTGGCACGGATAATCATTATCCACGCTGCTTCAAAATTGTGTCCGACAGATATGACTTGCACTACTGGAAAACTCTCTATTGGTACCGGGTGATAACCCCCTTCGGTACCGGTTCTGGAACCGGTACCGTGCAACCGAGACTAAAGGGGGTCGGTCTTTGGTACCGGGTCCAGAACCGGTACCAAAGGCCCTCCCCCGTAGCCTACGTGGGGGGCCTTTGGTACCGGGCCTTTGGTACCGGTTGGTAACACCAACCGGTACCAAAGCTGATTTGGTTATTTTTTTAAAATGTTTGATATTTGGGTTAGTTATATACAATTGAAGTCTATGTGTCTACGCGTCATATGTCGTATGTCGTACACGATCTTTCACGCAATAAGATTGAAGTCGTCGCAATTGTCAATTGATTTTGACCCGACTTTGATTGCATTTTTCTCGAACATTCACATATAAACATTTGAGATCAGCCAATACAAAAGTTAGAGCATTTAAAAGTTGTTTACAATTTACGGCCAGAACTGGAAGAAGGAGCGGAAAGGGAGCCTAATTGAGCGATAGGGCGTCCGTCATGGTGGTACTCTCCGTTTGGATTTATAACTTGGTCTATAATGAATCCAAATAGTTGGTCCGCAATAGCTTTTGCTTTTTCTGTCATTGGGAGCTCTTCATGGTAAAACATCCTCTGCATTAATCACAAATGACAACATTCATTCATATAATAAATAAATTTTGCATATAATCATTTCTAAACAAGTAACTAATAATCATTCATTCATATAATAAATAAATTTTGCATATAATCATAAAATTTCCTAACACATTCATTTCTAAACAATAATCAATAACTTATAATCATTTCTAAACAAGTAACAAAGTTTACATGAAATAACAAAGTAAACATGAAATAACAAAGTATAATAAATATATTCATAATTTGTATAACAAAGTTCATGAAATAACAAAATATATTCATGAAATAACAAAGTATACATGAAATAACAAAGTATAATAAATATATTCATAATAAATATACAGTAATAATCATATTTTCATATACAGTAATAATCTTATTTCCATATACACTAATAAACTAATTTCCATATACACTAATAATCTAATTTCCATATACACTAATAACCTAATTTCCATATACACTAATATTTCTATACCAATAATCTAATTTTCATATACACTAATAATCTCATTATCCACTGGCAGACGTACCATGAGTTCTTGGTTAGTCGTTTTTTTGGGAGAAACAAAGGTATGGATCCACTCACAGACGTAGTATCCGTATAGATTCATCCCTTGTTCCTGTCTGGCACACTAAAAGTGGAGAAGAATAAAGTTAGACGTAACAACTATATATTAGTGTGATTTTACGAGATATGCGGGTACACCAGCCACATACCGAAAAGTCCGTCTTCAAATCCAATTTTTGTTTGAAATTTCCTCGAACATGTGCACGAAACATGTCCATGCCTCGTCAATCAGGTCTAAAACTGGTTGGTAATCCCCTTGTGGTTTTCGCATTGAGTCCAAGACAAAAATTTGACTGGTGTTTATCATTATCACAAGGAGTATCCAGTGGAAGCTGTAGATATATATAAATACATGCACAAGTATTGAGAAAAAAGTCTAAAAATTATACATACATAAAAAGAAGTACTCACTTGAAATTGTATGGCAAAAGAATGTAATGCTTGCTTCTTTGTCTCTCCAGGTACAAGTATATGTTGTCCACCGTGTCTAGTGGATTCTTGGATACAAGTACGACATTCACTACCGCAGACCGGTTTTTTCGCGTCGGCCTGCAGCACTCCCCACGGCTCCGAATCTCCCGTCACGGCCGCCTCATTTTTCCTCTCGTGCGGCACTCCACCGTCAGGGTCTCTGGTATGGCCCACTGAGCAGAGACAAAGGTGAAAGAGAGAGCGCAGAGGCTGTGCGACGCAAAAAAAAAAACAAAATCTCCAAGCTTTTCCTTTCCCCCGTGACTTCTCCCTCCCCAGATCCATTCGACTCCCTCGCTCTCCTTGCAAAATCGCCGGTCGTCGCCCATGCTTCTCGCCGCAGCCACCAGGTCCCTCCTCCGTGTCAGATCTCACAAGGCTGCCCCTCCTCCTTCGACTGCAGCTCGCCGGCGGCGGCCTCCTCCTCCTTCGACTGCGGCTCATCGGCGGCGGGCCCCCTCCTCCTTCGACTGCGGCTCGCCGGCGACGGGCCCCCTCCTCCTTCGACTGCGGCTCGCCGGCAGCGGCCCCCCTCCTCCTTCGACTGCGGCTCGCCGCCGCCGGCCCCCCTCCTTCGACTGAGGCTCGCCGCCGGTGCCCCCTTCTCGTTCGACTGAGGCTTGCTGCCGGCGCCCCCCACCTCCGCCTCGTGCTCGGCACTGGCGCCCATCGCCCTCTGCCTCGCGCTCGCCTCCGTGCCCCCTCCTCCACCTCGCCTCTGCCGTTGCCCTCCTCTTCCTCCGCCATACGTCTGCCGGTGTCCCCCTCTTCCTTTCTCTCAACCATGGCTAGATCTTGAGGTATGATGATTTGTGTATCTGTGTTATTCCGATTATGCAATGATTTCTGGATCTGTGATGATTTTGAATAATTATTGTGTTGAAGCTGTGTGATTGTGAATCGGTGTTAAATCTGTTCTTAGTGCATGCAGGAGAAGATTAGAGGACGCCGGTGTCTGAAATTGAAATTGGGGCCAAGAGGGAGAATGGTTGAGCAGGAGGGGACCTCTTGTAGCCCAGCTTATTGCAGATAAGATGGTAAGTCCTAGTGCCTAATTTAATTTCCATAGTTGTAATTAGGTACAGACTTAACATCTTGCAATGTTGTCAATCTTTGGTAGCAGTTCAATTGCTTGAAACTTGATGCGAAAAAGTAACTGCTAGTTTCATCTTACTAGGATGTGCACAAAGGCATTAAATCTATCCAATCTGAGATGTTGCAACTACATTTTCTATATTCAGTTTATTAGGATTTTGGGTCAAGTTGATGTCATTCTGGTTCACACTATCACTCTAAATAAGGTCAAGTTTATTAGGATTTTGGGTCAAGTTGATGTCATTCTGATTCATACTATTCTTAATGAGAGGATGTGGAATTTGGATGGTACTGGGCTCGATGGATTTTGTGTTCTTTTTTTTGGCATGTAAGCATCATTATTGAATACTAGGCAACATCATTATTTGATTAGTACAATTATTGACTATTAATGTAGTAAAATTATTGCAAATGTACATCATTGTTTGATTAGTACAATTATTGACTATTCAGTTTATAGCCGTGCTGTAAGTGCTCCCATGTTTTACACTCTGCTGGGTGCATACTGCATACAGGAGAAGGAAAAGAGGATGCAAGCGTCTGAAATCTGAGATGTGCACAAAGGCATTAAATCTATCTAATCTGAGATGTTGCAACTACATTTTCTATATTTCAGTGCTCATCTTTGTATGCTTCACGTACTGTTCTATTTGGGGTTGTATCCAATTTGTAATTGAAGGTCCAAAAATATGCATGCACCATGTTCATGTCAGTACTATTTTACCTGCAGCTCATTTGTCAAAAGGCACATCTGTCTTACTGACCTGAAACTAGTAGAGACTTAGAGCAATCATGGATGCAAGAATCGTACGAAATATTATGTTGCCCTGCCACTAGGGACTCAGCTATTCTGTTGTTACTGCCCAAATGGATGGCAACAATAATTTGAACTGTCATTTTACTCTGCAAGTCTGCATGATATTGTCATGATGATCTCTCATGTATGGTTCTTTTTATCTTGTTTTGGGTGCAGGGAAGGACAAGAGATGGATCTTCTCATGCTTCAACAAACTTGAACTGTTGCACAAGCAAAAGGCCAGTTAGGATTTAGGAAGCAGTAGTTTCAAGTTTTGCTTACAATAATATTGAACTTCAAATTCATGCTTGCATGAATTAGCTACAATTGCAACTTGGATTGCCTACTGACATTATTTTGCAACTTAGAATGTACCTTAAGATTGAATTGTGAATGATTTGATGATTATATATATTCTCATGACTGTTGAATGAAACATTTATCGCTTCTGTAACTGTTAAATGACCCGTAATTGGAAATGTAAATTCGTATAGACCTGTTATTGGAAATGTACTGACAGGGGGGGGTTTGCAGTTTCCCTGACGGTTCTGACGACCGACGGGGAAAGTTTTCCTGACGGTATTCTGACAACCGACGGGGAAAGTTTTCGCTGACGGTTCCAACCGTCAGGGATCAATCCGTGATGGTTTTCCGTCAGGGAAGAGTGACTTTCCCTGTCAGTCTATCCCTGACGGGTTATCCCTGACGGCTACCGACAGGGAAGGTCATCCGTGACGGTTTCTAGTACTTTCCCTGTCGGAATTACCCGTCACGGAAAAACCTGGCTGGGGTAGTGATTTACCATGCATGGATCTATGAAGCCGACATCATCATATGATTTTTCGCGGCATGTATGGATCTCCATCCTACATGACAAGAATAGATTGTTATTGTTGGAAATTATAATTAAGAAAGCAAGTATTGCGAGAATAGATCAGTGAAACAAACTTACACAACCCAGCAGCTCATCAATGAGAGGTCTATGGCATCTTGATGGTACAACATATACACATCCTTGAAATCCAAAATCAAGGGACTATGCCCACGGAAGTAATCACGGTCTTGTATCAAAACATTGAGCATCAGTCTACCCTTTTTGGACACCTTCATGTACCACTCATGAAATCGGAACGCTTGAGTGGTTAGCTACTTCACAGAATATGGGGGCACCATTGGTTCGCCATATCGAAATTCCCAAATTTTCACTGGTGTTGCCTTAGGAATTTCGCCTGTTAAAAGTTCTATCGGTGAGAGGCCCGTTTGCGCGCACAACTTCGCACGTTCTTCGTCGTCATAATCTTGTTGCCCTTGTGTCCTCCTAGCAGAGCTCTGACCGACTTGTTTCTTCTTAGGAGTGGCCGCCTTCTTCCCCGAGGATCCACTGCTGGCTTTTTTCTGCTGATCATATGACTTTGCAAGCTGGCGGTCGTAGTCAGAGGGTAAGCTTCTGATTTGCCGCGCTCATAGTTCTGAAAAAGGTCTTCGCTGTCGGATCTGTGTATCGGCTTCTCTGGCTCATCTGGTTTGAAATGCTCTTTGACCTGGGCATCGACCACCAAAGCAGTTTCCTCGTCAGTTTGGTCGTAAGCTAACTTCTTCCTTATGGTGGCCAACTTTTCTTCTTCGGTAGGCTCTTTCTCCACCGTTTGGCGCTTCTGGCGAGTAGTCCGGCTTGGGGGCACAGCTTGGCTCTTTGGGGGGATACCGTGCTGGTGGAGGAGGAGACATGTGTGAGCCGACATCATCCCGACCTAGAGGTGGCAGCTCTGGCTCATCCTCGTCCCTTCTTGAAGGTGACTGTGGCTGCGGGGGATCCCTGGGTGGAGTAGATGACGACCCTTGACTGCCAAATTTAACGTAACGCTTCTTCTATAGAATGATACTGCTGTGGGCAGCATCCGCTAACATCTTTGTTGACACCAGATTTTCGCACCGGATATGCTGAGTCAGAGGTGATGTGGTGAGGCTGGCGCTGCGCAGCGGGCCCGTTGAATAGTCAAACAGATGATGCCGGAGAAGGAAGCTGATGCGGGAAAGGAGGTCCGATAAGCAGGAAAGCCCGATCTAATGATGAATGAAGGAGGGCGCATTGGCTAAGAGGGAAGCGTAGTATGAGCGGGGACTATTTCCTTTTCAGAAGGTGTATTGAGAGTCCCATTAGATTTAGTTTACTTTATCTGCAAGTTAGTCAAGTCCGATCAGGACTCCTCATGACCAGGGTATAAATATAAACCCTCGTCCGTTGTAAAGAATTATTCTCACAATCAATACAACCCGGCTTCACGCCAAAACCCTAGGAGTAGGTTAGAGTAGATCGACGAACTCATTGGTGGACGGGCTGCATCAGTTCCTGATCTCCGGCTTACCAGTAAGATTGTCAACTTATCGAACTAGTGTAAGCTTTGAATTGAGGCGCATCGTCCTTTCTCGTTTATGCTGTTCAACCGATTTATCTTTGGATCATCAAGATTGGTCTAGATTCCCTGCGTTGGAGCTAGATCTCTATTGATTATTCAGTAGTTAATCGTTTACCGAGTTGTTCTTTTAGTTTTTGGGCTTGATCTAGATTCCCTGCGTCGGAGCTAGATTCATCTTGTTTATTAGAAGGCAGCTTATGCGGTTGTTTGGAGTTGCTAGATTGATTTAGATCTACGCCATGTGAATTAATCTGATTCTTCAACAGCTATGAGCATTGGTTTAGTCCGATTTGAGCAATACTTATCTTACAATATCGTTCTAGGTCCGATTCATCTTCACAGCTTTATCTGGTTGTTCTTTGGGTGTTGGGTTTGATTTAGATTCCCTGCGTCGGAGCTAGATCCTCGCAACATACTAAAGATTGATCTTTGATAATCAAGATTGATTTAGATTCCCTGCGTCGGAGCTAGATTCCTTTTGACTATTCAAAGACAGCTTTGAATATCGGAACGATCTTGTTACTGTTTTATTGTTTATTTGCTTAATCTGACTAATTACCTGTGTGAGCATCTTATTTAGTTGTTGGGTTGGTGAGTCGAGTTTGATTGTTTAGCTATCTGGTCTGATCATAGCTGGAGTATGTGCGCTGCATCCGTCTGTGAAACCGTGTCGAAACAGTTTTGGTCCGATTGGTTAGCTAGATGGTCCGATAAGATGAATCAAACCGGCAACTAGGCAGGATGGATGACGTATCGGCTCACACTTTGATTATTTAATATTTTGCTCAAAGGCATAGCTGATCCGTTACTTGCATATCGGCCATACTTCATGCTGTATTTTATTATTTAAAGGCTGATCTGTAACATCAATCAAGGTCCGATCCTGATTAGTCCGATTCGATATCTGATGTCATCTATGAGGTCCGATTTTGAGGTCCGATTGGCATCGGCCGATACAAGCCTGATTGGGTCTTGGCTAAAATCCAACGTGCATCTGCCGTCTGGAATAGAGCCGGCACAATCAAAGAGTAATTTAACTGTTTATTCCCTTGTCAATTTCAGGTCAAATTGACTAGCACGCCGCGAACCTGGACAAAGTGCAGGACCAGCACCGGAGTGAAGCAGATCTCCCTGGCCTTGTTGTGTTGCTCGCTGAGGATACGACCGCTGATTTTTCGCGTCAACACATTTTTGGCACGCTCGGTGGGACACGTAAGACAATTTCCAAGATGTCGTCTGATGCTGAAAAGGAAGCTGCTGCTGCTAAGCTCACTGCTGAGAAGCTGGCGGCTGAGAAGCTGGCGGCCAAGAAGTTGATGGCTGAGAAAGCCAAGGCTGACAAGAACAAGGTTTCCGATCCAACCATCCCAGTCACGAAGGCCGATTTGTCTAAAGCCCAGTTAGATGCAGTTCAGGCCCAGATTGATGCATATGAGAAGCTCTGGCTTGATCAATTCGGGCGTAATCGTTCAGGCCCTGTGCTCAAAGGTGCTCTTCCGGACCCAGAGTTGATCAAGAAGACAACTGATGCTCGGGAGTACCATGTCAACATGACAGAGATGATCCATCAAGCTGTCCACCATGCATTGATTAACCAGTCGGGCACTTTGGTGAATTCTTTGGATAATCTCATCAAGAAGGCGGTGGATGATTCTATTTGCTTAAAAGGCCCAGTCTTTATGTCAGATTCTGCAGGGGCATCAGGATCAGGAAAAGGCAAAAGTACTGAAGATAATGCTATGACCGTTGCTCCACAGAATCCGACGATTCTACCACCTATTCAGCTGGCCAACGGTTTTCTGTTGATGGCCGATGGATCGATTGTCGGCCCGCATGGTGAGAAATATGCTAGGACTCTGAATGAAGAGGAGAAGCAACCTGCAGCTGCAAAGATATGTTCAGAGATTCCTGCACATCAGCGTATGGTTGGTGATTACAATAATTACATGATGGATATGCACCAAGCTGATGGGACGCCACTCGGAGGTCACCAGTCCGATTGGTCACAGAAAATAGCCGAGGTGATCCAGAATCAGTTCGGTTTGAAGCCTAAAGATGAAGCGAGGTTGTATCGGCACCCGTACCCATCCTACTTTGATGCAGTGCCACTTCCTCCGCGCTACAGAGTGCCAGATTTTTCAAAATTCTCTGGACAAGATGATATGACCACCATCGAGCATGTGAGCCGATTCTTGGCTCAATGTGGTGAGGCTGCTTCTGAGGAGGGACTCAGGCTCAGATTCTTCCCTCTGTCACTATCAGGGCCGGCGTTTACTTGGTTTACGTCGTTGCCAGCAGGATCGGTCACAGGCTGGTCTGATATGGAGAAGCAGTTCCATAAGTACTTCTTTTCTGGTCTCAATGAAATGAAGATTTCTGATTTGATTGCTATTAGGCAGAGGAACGATGAGTCCATTAAGGAGTATGTTCAACGGTTCCGTGAAATCAGGAATCGATGCTACAGTTTGAAGCTATCTGACACGCAATTGGCTGAGCTTGCATTCCAGGGTTTGCTCGCGCCGATCAAGGATAGGTTTTCTGCTCAGGAGTTTGAAACATTGGGACAGCTGGTGCAAAAGGTGTCAGCCCATGAGGTCCGATACCAGGAGGCGAGGCGCACAAAGTTTTCCAAGCCAGTGTCTTATCTTTCTGATTCTGAAGATGAGGCTGATATCAACATAGCTGAGTGGACCAAATCTAGAAAGCCGGTATCGTGCCCATGGGTCAAGCAGAGTCCTGAGAAATTTGGGTTTGATGTAACAAAGGCCGACAAGATTTTTGACATATTGCTCAGTGAAAAGCTTATTCAACTTTCTGCAAATCACTCTATCCCGTCGGCCGAGGAGTTAAAGAAGCGCAAGTACTGCAAATGGCATAACTCAACTTCTCATGAAACGAATGAATGCAAGGTGTTCAGGAGGGAGATCCAATTGGCTATTGAATCTGGCAAGATCAAGTTCGAAGATAACAAGAAAGCCATGAAGATCGACGGTCATCCCTTTCCTAATAACTTTGTTGATTTCTCCTTTTCTGTTAATATGGTTGATGCTGATGAAAAGGGGAAGTTCAAGGTGCTCACATCAGACCACGCCAAGAGTTCTGGTGCCATTGATCCTGCTGTTCAGGTCACTGTTGAAGAGCTACAAAGAAATCATCAGGCATTTGGGCGTGAATCTAATGCTCCTGGTGGATATCGGCCACGTGTGACTTCCCAGATGCTGATTAACAAGTACAAAAGGCAGCAGGCAGCAGCCCGAGCGTGGGAAGAGCGTGAGGAACGACGGCGTCAGAGGCGCGAATATCAGGCAAGGCGGTTTGATGAGGGGTTTGATGATCGGCGCCGGCGTGATGACAGGTCCGATGGCCGACGCTGGTTTGATGACAAGTCCGATGTTCGACGCTGGTTTGATGACAGGTCCGACGATCGTCGTCGGTATGGCTATAGGTCCGATTGGCATATGGACAGACGTCAAACTTATGAGCAGTACGATCAAGATGATGGTCACTGGAGATGTCCTTTCTTCGTGTTCTGCTGGAACGAGAAGCTCAGATTGCCGTCCAAAGCAGATTGTCCTGAATGCAGCTTCCAGTATGAAGAATACAGGACTTTTAAGAGAAGTCGATGATCAGTTCATGAACGGATCGGTGTCAGGATTGATGATCATCATCAAGGAGACGAAGGCCGAGTTGATACTCATGGCCGTAAAAATAATGAAGGCCGGGATGATGCTCGTGGCCTTGAAAAAATAGAAGAAAAGGCTCCAGTTCAGGATCGGATTAGAGAACCTCAAATGAAGCCTGGACAGTGGTGCCCATCAGGGATTTCTAGGACCAAAAAGAGACGTGTTCAGCGGTTGCGCTACCATGAGCAATTCAGGAGCAAGAATTAGCCAAAGAGAAGAAGACTTGGCGTGTTAAGATGGCCAATGACGATGAAGCAAGCGCATCGGCCCCGATAAACATGGTTTTAATGTTGCCTTATGATTTTGCTGCTCCTGATGAACAGGATGATGATGAGGCTGATTATGAATTAGAAGAAGCCGCTGCATGCTTGGTCCTTGATTCAGAAAAGGCGGTCTTTGAGAAGCCAAATGCGAATGGCTATCGGCACCTGAAGCCTCTGTACATCAAGGGATATGTTGATGGGAAGCCGATGACCAAGATGCTGGTTGATGGGGGAGCTGCCGTCAATCTCATGCCCTATTCTACATTCTGCAAGTTGGGCAAGGGAATTGATGATCTGATCAAGACAAACATGACGCTCAAGGATTTCGGCGGCAACATTTCAGAGCCTCGGGGGGCAATTCATGTAGAATTGACCATCGGCAGCAAGACATTGCCGACAACTTTCTTTGTGATTGATGGACAGGGTTCCTACAGTATGCTTCTCAGGCGAGATTGGATTCATGCCAACTGCTGCATCCCATCCACGATGCACCAATGCTTGATTCAGTGGCAAGGCAACAATGTGGAGATTGTCCCAGCTGATGATTCGGTTAGCATTGCAACAGCTGAGTCAATGATTTGGGAGTTTGAAGGAATTGAATGCCTGTCAGGGAAAACATGGGATGGTGACTTTCTCAAGGTGTCCGATCAAGGATTACAGCCAATCCAAGCAGTCGGCTCTGAGACTTTGTTTTAAATGGCCGATTGTATAGAAGATTTTGAAGACCGAAGTGAATTCGGTAAATTAGGGTTCGGATTTACGTTGGCCGATGAATTAGAAGAGATTGACATAGGATCTGGTGATAGACCAAGGCCGACGTATATCAGTGCTAAGTTGGATCCCGAGTCTAAACAAGAGTTAACAAAACTTTTGAAAGAATATTCTGATTGTTTTGCTTGGGAATATTATGAAATGCCAGGTTTAAGCCGTAACATTGTTGAGCATCGGCTACCCATCAAACCAGGATATCGACCGCACAAGCAGTACGCAAGGAAGTTTAAGGCTGAGATGTACGAACCAATTAAGGCCGAAATAACGAAGCTATTTGAAGCTAAGTTTATCAGGCCATGTCGATATGCTGAGTGGGTGTCAAATATAGTTTCTGTTTATAAGAAAAATGGAAAGCTACGTGTTTGCATTGATTACAGGAATTTAAACAAGGCAACCCCGAAGGATGAGTATC
Source organism: Alloteropsis semialata (assembly GCA_004135705.1). Taxonomy (NCBI): domain Eukaryota; kingdom Viridiplantae; phylum Streptophyta; class Magnoliopsida; order Poales; family Poaceae; genus Alloteropsis; species Alloteropsis semialata. Next base: position 77,899,156 of record CM014277.1, read on the forward strand.
CGATGCCAGTGGCCGATATGCTTGTTGATGCAGCGTCAGGTCATAAAGTGATGAGCTTCCTGGATGGTAATGCTGGTTATAATCAGATTTTTATGGCGGAAGAAGATATTCCCAAGACTGCATTCCAATGCCCAGGTGCTCTTGGTTTATATGAATGGGTTGTTATGACTTTTGGTTTAAAAAATGCCGGTGCTACTTATCAACGTGCTATGAATTATATTTTTCATAAGCTGATTGGCAGGATAGTTGAAATCTACATTGATGATGTGGTAATCAAGTCGAAAGGTTATCAAGATCATTTAGCCGATTTGAAGGAGACGCTGGAATGCACAAGGCAACATGGATTGAAAATGAATCCACTCAAGTGTGCTTTTGGCGTATCGGCCGGCCAATTTCTCGGTTTCCTGAGAGAGGAATCGAGGTAAATGATCGAAACCGCAAAGCAATTGATGATATTGAACCTCCAGTAAACAAGAAGGAATTGCAGTGTTTGATTGAAAAAATCAATTTCCTGAGGAGGTTTATATCAAATCTATCGGTCCGATTGGAAGCGTTTACTCCTCTGTTGAAGCTGAAGGATGGAGAAGAATTGATATGGGAGCCTAAACATCAAAAGGCATTGGATGAAATCAAGCAATATTTAGCATATCTGCCAGTTCTTATTCCACCAAAAGAGGGTAAGCCATTCAAGCTTTATTTATCGGCTTTTAATCATGCAATCGGCTCTGTTTTGATCCAAGAAGTTGATGGAAAAGAGCGAGTCATATTTTATTTGAGCCGGAGGTTGCTGGATCCAGAGACTCGGTATTCATATGTGGAGAAGCTTTGCCTTTGCCTATATTTTTCTTGTACAAATTTGAGGCATTATTTGCTATCGGCCGAGTGCACTGTGGTATGCAGGGAGGATGTGATCAAATACATGCTGTCAATGCCAATCATGAAAGGGAGAATTGGCAAGTGGATTTTTGCTCTGACGGAGTTTGATCTTAAGTACGAATCGGCCAAAGCAGTAAAGGGGCAAGTAATGGCTGATTTAGTTGCTAATCATTGTGGACCTAATGTTGATGCTGTTGAGCAATACACCATCGAGATTGATGTGACTGGTCCGATGAATACGGAGGCCGATGTGGTTGACTCAGTTCCTTGGACCATGTTCTTTGATGGCTCATCTTGCAATGATGGTTGCGGAATCGGCCTGCTTATTATTTCGCCTCGGGGGGCAAGATTCGAGTTTGCTTATCCGATTGAAAAGTGCACAAATAATCAGGTGGAATACGAAGCATTGATGAAGGGTTTCCAGATTCTTAAAGAAATCGGTGTTCAATTTGTCGAAGTATTTGGAGATTCTTTGTTGGTCATTAATCAGTTGCTTGGCACGTATGATTGCAAGATGGATGCGTTGATGCCTTACTTTGAGAAATGCTGAGATTTGATTAACCAGTTCGCCCTGGTAACTCTTAAGCATATTCCAAGACATCATAACGGAGAAGCAAATCGGCTGGCGCAAAAGGCGTCTGGCTATCGACCTATGTCCGATGTGATGGTGCAGGAGATACCAGAAGGAGATTGGAGGAAAGAAATCATTGAATATTTGAAGGATTCTTCTGTCAAGACTTTCAGGAAGTTACGCTACAAATCAATCAGGCATGTCTTGGTTGAAGGGGTGCTTTATTTTCGCTCGGTTGATGGAGTCCTGTTGAGATGCATCGGACCTGAAGAAGCCAAGGTGTTGATAGGAGAAATTCATGAAGGCGTTTGTGGGGCTCATCAATCGGCGTTCAAGATGAAATGGATGATCAGGAAGAATGGATATTATTGGCCGACGATTCTGAAAGATTGTTTTGAATATTATAAAGGATGTCAAGAGTGTCAGAGATATGGAAATATTCAGAGAGCTCCAGCATCGGCTATGAACCCTGTCATCAAGCCATGGCCGTTTAGGGGTTGGGGAATTGACCTGATTGGTCAGATTTTTCCACATTCGAGCAAGGGACATAAATTCATAATAGCAGCAACAGATTATTTCACCAAATGGGTTGAAGCTATTCCTTTGAAGGAGGTGAAGTCCCAGAATGTTATTGATTTCGTTAGAGAGCACATTGTCTACCGATTTGGAATTCCACAGACAATCACGACAGATCAAGGTACAATGTTTACGTCTGACGAGTTCAAAAATTTTGCTGCTGATATGGGTATCAAGCTTCTCAATTCGTCGCCATACTACGCACAAGCCAACGGTCAAGCTGAAGCCTCCAATAAAAGTTTGATCAAGTTGATTGACATGAAGATTGAGGAGTACCCTAGAAAATGGCATATTGTGCTTCCTGAAACTCTATGGGCATATCGAATGGCTTGCCATGGATCAATCAAGGTTTCTCCATATGAACTGGTTTATGGGCATGAAGCCGTTCTTCCATGGGAGATTCGTACTGGATCAAGGCGCGTCGAGCTTCAGAATAAATTAAAGGCCGGCGAATACATGGAACTCATGAATAGTGTGTCCGATTGGCTGTTCGTCGGCTACGCGCTCTGGAGAGCATTGAAGCTAACAAGCTCAGAGTTGTGAGGTATTATGATAAGAAAGTTAAAGGGAAAGAGTTTAAAGAGGGCGATCTCGTGTGGAAAGTTATTCTGCCGATTGGTTCTAAGGATCCCAAATATGGCAAGTGGTCACCGAACTGGGAGGGGCCCTATCGAATCGTCCGATGTGTTCCTGGCAATGCTTATATCTTACAGACACTTGAAGGAGAAGCGTTTCCTAAGGCGTTGAACGGGAAGTATTTGAAGAAGTACTACCCTAGTATTTGGGTAAATTCGTAAAGCCGATGCTACGCGTCAGGCCTGGAAGCCGATGCAAAAATCGCCTCAAGAACAAAATATGAAAGCCGATGCGACATGCATCGCCTTAAGGGTTATATACAACAAAAGAAAAATATATTACATCATCAAGCCGCTCGATGGCGGAGCAGGCTACTAGTATA
>CM014277.1:77903136-77926836 GCA_004135705.1 Alloteropsis semialata
ACGCGCCGACGTGGCGTGGGCCCACCGCCAGCCGCGCGCAACCCAACCGCCCAGCATCGAGCGAGGAGAGGAGGGACCGGAGGAGGGTGCGGCCGCCGGCGGGGGAGCAAGGTCGCCGTCGCCGGTGCCGTGGAGGGAGGGAGGGACACCGAGGAGGGAGGGGCAGCGCCGGGGAGAGAGAAGAGAGAGAGGAGCAGGGAGGAGGGGCGCGGGGAGGAAAGGGAGGGAGCGAGGTCCGCGGAGGGAGCAGGAGAAGGCCCTCAGCCGCCGGCGCCATGGCCCCCGCCTCCTCGAGCTCCGCCTGTACCACGAAATCGAGAAAGGGGTGACCGGGTGAAGCGCCCCTGCCTAAGCAGAGACTAAATGTGATACAAATTATCAGTCCCAGGAGGCTCACAACCTCCACATCCACCTCCTCCCCTTCCCCGCCTCCGCGCCGGCCGCAGGGGGAGCCGCCTCGAGCGCGCCGCCGCCGGGGAGGCGCCCGTCGAGGTGGCGCCGCCCAAGGAGCCGGAGGCGGAGCCGGCCCCCGCCGCGGCCTCCAATGGGGCCGCCGTCAAGGCGGCTCCCGCGAAGGCCGAGGCCGCGGCGGCGCCTCCGTGCCCGTGGAGGTGGCGCCGCCGCTGTCCCCGCCTCCACGCCCGGCCGCCGCTGCTCCCCGCCGCCGCCGGTGCTGCCCCGCACATCCGGCCGGAGTTGGGGGATCCGCCGCTGTTGGAGGTGGGGAGAGGCGCCGCTGCTGGCTCCAGCTCCTGCGTGGCCGTGAGGGAGAAGAGGCAGGAGGGAAGGAGCCGGCGCGTGCGAGCTCTGCTCCTCTGTGGCCCGCCACTGCTCCGGTCCGCCGCCCTAAGGAGAGAGAGAGAGAAAGAGAGAGAGGGGAAGAGGAGGCCGGAGGGGAGAGGGGAGGGCGGCCGAGTCGGGCGTGTGGCGGTGCGGGTGGGGGTGGATAAGGGAGAGAAGGAAGAAAAGAAAAAGAAATGTGGGACCCACGAGGTGGTAATTGGTATGGAGTATGAGATATAGAGGATGACGGGTGCGGAAGAAATTGGTATAGAGGATGGAATCTTGATGACCAGGACATGATATTCCTTTTAGAGGATGCATTTAGGGAACGACGAGTGCGGACAGCCTTAGCGCTCTTGGCCTGCCTCTCTAGTAGGGATGGATTTGGATGTCCAGACATCCGAATTATCCGTATTCATATTCGACTAAAACTTCAATATGGATATCCGAATCCGTATTCGATTTTAATATGGATGTTAAATGGAAATATCCGAATTCGCTTTTCATCAATTTTCTCTATTCGAATCCATATTCGTATTCGTATAAAATGTCAAATATCTGATATTATCCGTATCCGTGAAGAATTAACACATGATCAAGCCATTTATCCGAATGCGAATCCGTATTCGATGTATTCGTTTTGTATTCGTACACGACAAAAATAGACAGCATTTGCATCTGTATTCGTATCCGACAAGATTTATATTCGATCTGTATTCGAATTAAAATATGGTAAAAGGAGATATCCAGATTTGATTCTATGCTTATCCGATCCGAATCCATCCCTACTCTCCAGTGAGCCGTTTCCTCTCCTCGACCATGCTGCATATCTGTCTCAGCTACCCATCCTGTTGATCTGAGCAGAACTGCTAGATGATTGGAACGTTCACTACAAAAAAAAATATAGTGATGTGTCTCACACTCACTCAGGACGGGTCAGTACTATTTAAGCAAGTTGGCGTGACAGATGAAATACTTTTTTATTAATAAAATATTTCTTTCTGATATTTCTAATTATTTTTACTAACACTCGATCGTATTCGGTAGGCACACCGACTAGCGATATGTTTTTGGTTCAAAAAGGGGTGGTGCACTTTGAGGACGATGAACGTGCCTAGCTAGCTGCACTTGGTTAATTTATTTGTAGGCGTTTCACGATACTAATTAATTAATAATGAGTTATGGCTAAACGCTTTAGACCCTGCCCATCAATTGCAACACTTGCCAGCTAAGGCCTGGCCCAAATGGAGGTGTCCCAGACGCGGAACGGATGGCATTATTTATCACATAAAAGGGTAATTGTCACAAAATACGTACTTCTACCGTATTGAAATAGAAGTTCTTTTGGACAAGATTTTAGTCAAACATTGGAAACATAAATCACGAATATGTTATAAAAGTATTTTTATAATTCGTTGAGTTTGGAAATGTGAAAACCATATGAATATTTTTGTCTTGAAAAGTATTTTTATAAAAGTATATAAATATATTACATTTTAATAAATATTTTTGAAAAAATAATAAGTCAAAGTTACATTTTGGAGACCGTGTCATTGTCCAAAACGATTTCTATTTCAATACGGAGGGAGTATAAAATAATAGAGCCATGAGACACGGCTTTGAGTCGACCAAGAAGGCGTGTTCAAGTGGAGGAGGACGGGCACGAGGGGCACGGGGCACGGTGTCCAGAGGAGACCTTGACTCGCGAGGCCACTGAGGCAAGTCGCCGGCCCCCACGACTCCACGCACTCACCGGCTTTAGCTGTGAGATGGCACATGTGCTGCATGACTGCATCAGCACGTGACATGTGTTTCCGGGAAGGCTCCCTGCCTCTGCATCATCAATTGCATGTTTTATCCTCCTAGAACTGAGCTGGCCACCGCACTCGCATTCCAAGCTCTGTTGAGTATTTGTGGATCTGTAGCCTGAGCTGCATCTTCACAAGAGTTTATTTTCTGCAAGCTGAAGTGATGCCAATAAGAGGAGGAATACAGAGGATGCTTCAGTAGGAATTGCTCTACGGGCTTTCGTCCTACTCCTCTAGTCTCTGCGTCATAACGCTTCAGGTTGGTAAGCTTGAACCCTTCAGTTAGTCTAGAAAGATTCAGATTTTGTCGTCTTTACTTTCTTCCCATAGTTCATGGCTGATTTGGAAGAGTATTTGATCGTGCACCATTTTTTTTCTTTGAGTTGGACAGCTGACTTTGGCGAGTGAAAATTCACAGAAACACATACTCATCACCTTCTGCGCAGCTCTCTGATGAACGTCCTTCTTGATCTAAAATCAGGTATTTTTCAGGTTCAGTTCATGGGTTATTCTCGGTGCTTTCTGCTTAGCCTTTCCCTTGGTAGTAAGCAAATGTATTCTATAAGAGATCTCTTCATTTAACGAGCATGAACTTTGGTTCTTCATAAGAGTACAAGACTTCTGGCAAGTCACTTGTCTGATCTAGCGTGCATATCATGCAGGGATAGCAGAACCGTCCTGCTAGACAGTACACTGGCCCAGAACCAACACTCTTGCTTGGGAGAAAATATTGGCGGATCTATGGCCTGAGGCCTGAGCTAAATAGTTATTTTTCACAAGAGTTTATTTTCTTGATGCTGGAGTGATGCCAACAAGAGGAGGAACAGAGAGGACGCTTCAGTAGGATTTTGTTACTTCGGTTTTGATCCTCCTCCTGTGTCTTTGCATCATATCCTTTCAGTTTGGTAAGCTCGAATTCATCAGGTTATCCATAAAGATTCAGATATCGTCATCATCTTCTCTTACTGATTCTGCCCATTTTCATTTTCTTCCAGTTAGACAGAGCCAATAAGAGGAGGACCTTCAGCCTGCTGGCAAATAGCAGCGCAAGTGTAGCTGCTTCTTCCTTGTCACGCCCTGCGAGTTCTTCACAATTCCTGTGATACAAGGAAGATGAGACTTTTAGCAGGTAAGGAATAGCTCTCCAGTTTCCAGCTACCCCTCTGCTGTTTTTCATCCTTTAGCTCTGCTTTGCCATGGCCTCCAGTTTATCACGAAACAGCCTAAAATCTACGTCCACACAGAACTGGAGGTTTTCTTACAGTGAGCAAGCACTTTACCGTTTCCGTTGTTTCTTTTACAGGTGTAGCTGTGTGGTTTTCGGTTCTCCCTTGATGCTTGGATGATAACTTCTGCTATCAACTTTACCATAAATCGGTTCTTCAGAAGTTACTTTTCTTCAGCCTACTTCTCCCTTGGATGTTTTAAATTATTGGTCACTGGCTGACTCTCCGAGCAAACTATTTCTTTGAAGAAATGATTACTACTGCAAAGTCCTGTTATCTTGGTCGAGATTAGATTCAGGTAAGACTTCATATTATTTACTGTATTGCATCCTCATTTTTCTATACTAATATGAAGATATCTTTTACTGTTAGTGATGTAATGGTGAATCACATGACATGTTATAGCAGATCAAATCTTACTATTACTAATTAGAGACTTCATTTGAATACTGTTAGTGATAGTGAATCAAACAGTGTGTTGTAGCAGATCAAATCTTACTATTACTAATTGGATGTTTCATTTGAATCCTACAAGGTAATTCGCACGAGAGGCGCTAGAAAAAAGGATAATAGAAATTCTCACAAAAATCAGAAACATCTAGCCACCAGTTCTATAGACTCTAGTAGAGCCATTAGATCTATTATGTTCTCTAAAGATTAGCCACTTTCTCCATTAAAAAATAGCCTTAAGTAACCCCTAGATTTATAGCTAAATTACCCACCTTTGTCATTATAAAAAATAAATTAAAGTTACCCCTAATATTCATCAAAATTACCCCATCTATGATATTATAAAAATAATTTAAATAACCCCTAAATTTTCGTCTAAGCTACCTACATATGTTATTATTAAAAATAACCTACATACACTATTAAAAAAATATTCCAAAAAGTACACCAATATACAAATATATGACTCTAAACCATTTGTGGAGTTAATTGTTAATATAGAAAATATTAACTGAAGGTATATATGCATTATGTATATCACAATGTAGACGATACATACATCTATGAAGAAAGCAATGAGAACATTTTTTTTTCCAAATTTAACTAGTATAACTAATGAGAGTACTACTAGAGGCTTCCTGTGCATGATGCCTTGTATTTTCCCAATTTATAACATCAAATCCACGCCACGTTAGCTTTGAGCATTTGCTAAGAATCACGTACTAGTGCCTTAGGTCTCATCCATACTGAATTGCATTATATATGATACACTGAAGGTAAAAAGAAGAGTTTATTAGTGCTATATATATAACTTTAACGAGGTCATCTTGCATCACGGATGTCTAGTAACCTACACGCTATGTAAATTTTGAGACCAAGTTAACACATCTTCACTACATTCATTGGCAGCCTGCAACTACTTTGGTGTATCACCCTCAGCATCTTTGACTAATGGCAACAATACTAGAATCTTTAGTTGCATCGTGTGCTAAGAAGTTGCAAGATATTGTTACAGAAGAGGCCATACTAATTTTAGGTGTAAAAGAAGAGCTCACTGAACTGCAAAGAAGAATGGAGCAAATACGACACTTTCTTAATGATGCAGAACAAAGGAGCCTTAAAGAATCTGCTGTTAACTATTGGCTTGGTCAGCTAAGAGATGTTATGTATGACGCTGATGTTATCATTGACTTGGCTAGATATAAAGGAAACAAGCTATTGCCAAATCATTCTTCGTCATTGTCAAGCAAATCGAGTACATGCAGTGGCCTTTCCCTTTGCTCTTGCTTTTCTAATATCCAGACACGTCGTGAGGTTGCTGTAAAGATTAGAAGCCTGAACAAAAGAATAGAAAATATTTCAAAGGATAAAGTTTTTTCATCCCTCACAAATACACAGCCTACCGGAGAAGTTTCAGCACTGAAACTGAGAAAAACTTCCCACTGTGTTGAACCCAACCTTGTTGGTAAGGAGATCATACATGCTTGCAGAAGACTAGTAGATTTGCTACTTGAAGGTAGGGGAAAGAAGTCCTACAAACTTGCAATTGTTGGAACGGGAGGAATTGGTAAGACAACACTAGCACAGAAAATATGCAATGACCAAAAACTGAAAGGGACCTTCGACAAACAAGCATGGGTCTGTGTTTCACAAGATTACTCTGAAATTTCTATTCTGAAGGAGATTCTTCGAAATTTTGAAGTACAGTACATGCAAGATGAATCATTTGATGAGCTCCAAAGCAAGCTAGAATCAGCCATTGAGGAGAAGAGTTTTTTTCTTGTGTTGGATGATGTGTGGCAATCTAATGCATGGACAACTCTATTGAGAATCCCACTGAATGCAGCAGCCACAGGGATAATTCTATTGACAACTCGAATTGACACTGTTGCTGTAGAAATTGGAGTGGACTACACACACCGTGTTGATTTAATGTCAGTGGATATAGGGTGGGAGTTACTTTGGAAGAGCATGGGCATCCAAGAAGAAAAAGAAGTGCAAAATCTGCAAGGCTTGGGGACAGAAATTGTTCGCAGATGTGGTGGTCTTCCTCTTGCAATTAAAGTTATTGCTGGAGTTCTTTCAAGCAAAGATCAAACTGAGAATGAATGGAAGAAGATTTTAGCAAAGGATAATTGGTCCCTGAGCAACCCTCACAGTGAACTAAGAGGTGCTTTATATCTAAGCTATGACGAGCTACCACACCATTTGAAGCAGTGTTTCATCTATTGTGCTATGTATCCCGAAGATGCAGTTATCTATCGTGATGATATTGTCAGGATGTGGGTCGCAGAAGGCTTTATAGATGAGCAAGATGGCCAACTACTAGAAGATACAGCAGAAGAATACTACTATGAGTTGATATATCGGAATCTCCTTCAACCAGATTACTCCTTTGCCAACTTTTATAGATGCACAATGCATGATCTACTAAGGCAGCTAGCTTGTTTTCTGTCCAAAGAAGAATGTTTCGTGGGCGACCCAGAATCAGCTGGGGTCAATGTTATGGGTAAATTTCGACGTATTTCAGTATCTACTGTGAAGGATATGGTGGTTTTACCTAGCACGGATAAGGAGAAATACAACGTGAGAACTTGGAGAACTTCATATGACAAGCCACTAAGAGTCGATGATGCAATATTTGGAATATTTCCCTGCATTCGTGTCTTGGATTTGACTGACTCCCTTGTACAAAGTGTTCCATCTTGTATTGGACGTTTGATCCACTTACGATTACTAGACCTTGATGGGACTGGCATATCTTGTCTTCCAGAGTCCATTTGTCATCTCATAAACTTGCAGATATTAAACCTGCAGAGATGTGCTTCTTTGGACAGTCTTCCTACTGGAATTACTCAGTTAAGCAACCTAAGGCGCCTTGGCCTTTATGAGACACCAATAAATCGGGTTCCACAAGGCATAGGCCGATTAAAGTTTCTCAATGATTTACAAGGATTCCCAGTTGGCCGTGGCTGTGATAACAATACTACAATGCAAGATGGGTGGAAGCTAGAAGAACTGGGTCCCCTTTGGCAGTTGAGGAAGCTGAATTTGATTAAATTGGAAAGAGCAGCTCCTTGCAGCAGTATAGATTCATTGCTAACAGAGAAAAAGTATCTCAAGGAATTATATCTATGCTGCACTGAACGTATAGATGAGCCCTATTCTGACGAGGATGTAGTCATTATAGAGAGGACCTTTGAGCAGCTGGAGCCTCCAAAGAACATGGAAAATATATTCTTTGGATATTTCTTTGGTCGGAGGTTTCCTATCTGGCTAGATAATGCTACCCAATTCCCATCACTGAAGTCCTTGATACTCGTAGGATGTAAATCATGTGTGCATCTCCCACCAATCGGGCAGCTCCCCAACTTGAAATTTCTGAGAATCGAGGAAGCCAATGCAGTCACCAAGATTGGACCCGAATTTGCTGGTTTTGTGGTGGGTAACTCTGCATCTATAGAGGCAGTTGCTTTCCCCAAGCTTGAAACGTTGGTCATCGAGGATATGCCCAACTGGGAGGAGTGGACCTTTGTTGTTGTTGAAGAAGAAGAAGCAACAGCAGCAGGTAAGGAAGGGGGAAAGGATGGAGCTGCTGCAAAGCAAATGGGGGAAGCCCCACCTCCAAGGATGCAGCTGCTGCCTCGTCTGAAGAAGTTGCAACTTGCCCGCTGCCCCATGCTGAGAGCCCTCCCACGGCAGCTTGGGCAGGAAGCCACCAGCTTGATGGAGCTCCATTTAAGAGATGTGCACAGCCTTGAGGTGGTGGAGAACCTCCCGTTCCTCACCGAGATCCTTTTAATTATTGACAGTAAAGGCCTTGAGATGGTCTCGAATATTCCCCAAGTGAGAGAACTGCGTGTACAGCTCTGTCCAAAATTGAGGTGCATTGAGAGGCTGGACAGCTTGCACCAGCTGTTTCTGACGGAGGATATGCAAGATGTCTCCTCACAGTGGCTGCCTGGTCTCCAAGAGCGGCACGGACAGCTGCATGGAGAAGACCTTGATGTCTACACTTGGTCATGATATTGTATACAGCTGCGAGAATGGGCACGGTATGACCACTCCCGCAGAGATATTTGAACACATTTACATATTCATCTCATCACCTGCTTTTCGTTGATGCTCCGTTTTCTTGTCATTCGCCAGTTTACCTTTTGAAGATAGAAGTGACTGGATATGTCGCGTTAGTATAAATCACGGAGGTCAATGGATGTGCACCAAGAGTCTATTCATGGACCTGACGTCTGTATCGAGACGGATTATGCCAAGCTGCAGCACGTTATTTGCATGGCAGTGTGCATGCTTCTGGAGGGAGAACTGGAGGATGACTGACCAAGATCCACGACAATCAAGATCCGCTGATGTTGGAACACAAGGAGACTCTGGCCTATGGGGAAGGATTTTTTAGTGCTGTTTTAAGAGTGCTTGGCTATCCTGTGTGCACGCCAGAATAAAATGTGTGACCGGTTTGTGTATTCCTCATACTTTTTTCAACTTGTAATGTGAACAACTGCATCTGCTATTGCTATATTATGCATATGAAAAGTGAGATCTTGTTTTAATAATTATAAGTACTTGTGTTTCTGTAACATAAGAAGTTATGCTTGTTCATCCCCTGCTTGTTCCAGTGATGCATCGTCTGTCTGCCAACCAAGTGCTGCTGCGAGATTGGAACCTATATGTTTCACTGTAATGTTATTGCATGCAAATAATTTTCGCTCATGGGATTAGATTTTCGCGTGCAAATTCAGTATCCGACTCATGCAGTTCTGATTTCTGAACATCCTCGAACCCTCTGACTCTGTTCAAGGCAACTCTGTGTTATCTATGAACTATGTATGCATTGCAGAAGAGATTGAAACCCTAGACAAAGTAACACAATCAAATCAAAGGGATGCCACATGCGTCCACATGCACCGTCCTCCCGGTAGTACAGATGAGTTGTATGCCCTGTTTCTCATGATCACGCAGGTTCAGAACAATCACACAAATATATTTTCAGTCGTACCCAATTCCATGGGTGATATGAAGGGATCTGCAAAAACACGGAATAATTTATGATCCCTTCCTCCCAATAGTCTACAGTTGCATGAATCCTTACTTGATATGCAAATGTGCAGTGCCCTGCTTTTTCAGAATTTCAATTTCCTTACTAAGAACTATGGGGAAGAATCCCCCAGGTGAGATGGGAGAGGATGGTGCTTTTTTAGAGTTTTTATAATTATTTGGATAGAGTATCAAAGATTTTATCAAGAGCAAAGTAAAACAGTGTTTTCATTATTGTTTCCAAAAATGTTACTGTATCTATTCTAAATACACATTTTCTTGAACTAGGTTGTAACACTCAGTCGTGCCCATTTGCTGTATTCGAATATTTCTTCTACTTTTGGCATTGTATTGTGAGCTTGCATGTTGGAGGCTGAAGGCTTTATTGTATAAGGGAGGGATTAGTGCAGTGGAAGGTACAGCTCACTAATTGGTTGCTGTAGTGTCCAGATACTTTTATCTTGGTAACGGACAATGAGTGATGCCAAGTAACGCGAATACCAACGAGTGAAATTATTCATTTCTTTCCTTGCAGTTTTTGTCGCTACATGCATGTGCCTAGTGCCACGCCCATCTCGATGAGAATATATGCTCATCACAATTTTTTATAGTGCCATGTCCTATATAATGTTAAGGGATCTTTTTTTTGTGAATATGAAACTTATTTGAGTCAGTAGCATGTTACTTTAGCGAGACATGACAGCCATAAAGTTTGCAGCACTACCAGAAAACGCTCTATCCATCCACTCTCATAGATACCGGTTACTAAAGACCCGGTACCAATGTGAGCATTGGTACCGGGTCCAATCCCCAATAATTCTGCGCGCTCATTGGTACCGGGTGGTGGCACCACCCGGTACCTATGAGGAAACATTGGTACCGGGTGGTGTCACCACCCGGTACCAATGAGCCTCGGGGCCTTTGGTACCGGGTGGTGACACCAACCGGTACCAAAGGGGCCCCCTTTGGTACCGGGTGGTGCCACAACCCGGTACCAAAGGGGCCCTGCGTATAAAGGGGCCTTCTTCCTCCCCCAGCCCGAGCCATGGCTCATTTCTTCATCCTCCATTGAGCTCGGGTTGGGGAGCTCATGCCCGATTTTTTCATAACTTTTGGAGATTTTGCAAACCAAGTCCGCTAGAAGGTTAGCAACTTCATCCTCTCTCTTTTGACGTTTAGTATGGTCTATTTCATGCTCTATGTTTTGAGTAATTTGTGTTTTGTGGAATGGATTGAAATAAGAGATTTTAGATTGAATCTTCATTTTTATTATGAATTTTGTAATAGAGAATCAATATATAGTTAGTTGTTGCATGTGTGGAGATGATGCACAAATTTTTAGACATTGTTTAGATTTTTGGATTATTTGTAGAAACATTAAATGAATTTCATATTTATGCTTATTATGATTTTTAGATATTAGAAATGATATTCATATTTAGGGTTATTAGGATTTTTAGAGATTATAAATGAAATTCATATTTAGGCTTATTACGAAATTTAGAATTACATCTTTTAGAGGCTTCAAATGACGTTGATATTTAGGGTTATTAGGATTTTTTGAGATTATAAATGATATTCTTATTTAGTTAGATTTTAAATTCAATTTTACTTCTCATGGTTGTCAATAGAAAATAGAATTTTATTTCTAGTTATTTGAGAATGCATGAGACCTAGGAATAATGGATAGTTTTTTCGTAATATACTAATATGTTATGTCAAAATTAAAAAAAATCAAGTGTTCTAGAATCAACATGGATACTGCCGCTGGAGGAAGTGGTGATGATGGTAGGGGTAATCATCGTTCCTCTGCTGGCAAGGGGAAACCACCGTCAACCCTCAACCGAAGCCAAAGAAAAAAGGAGCGTTGCATAGAGCAATGGTTCGATATTTGCAAAGGAAGCATGAAGAAGATGTTGCGGCAGGCTTAGAACCTCCGTTTGATGGTCGTTATGCTCCACCGCCAGTTGCGGGTCAAACAACTCCACCTCCAGACCCAAAGAATACGCCCAAAGATGCTTAAATACCACCGCCTGTCATAATGTGATCTATGTCTGTATTTGTTTTTCAAATTAATAAGTTTTAGCAAGAACAAAACCTACGTACGATTTGTAATTTAATTTCTGCGCGTGTCTTTAGAAATACATCTTTTTGGTGGCATCAAATGATGTTGATGTTTACGGTTATTAAGATTTTTAGAGATTATATATGATATTCTTATTTAGGTTTATTACGAACTTTAGAAATTGGGGATGAATTTTTCATTGTATTTGTGAATAGATGAATCGGCAATGGATGTACAACGCGGATAGACGCTCATCTGACTTCATTAATGGCGTTCATCAATTCCTCGACGCGGCAGAGGCTAACTCGACCTCGGGTTTTATATGCTGTCCATGCAAGGTCTGTGAGAATAAGAAGGATTATCACATCTCGAAGAAGGTGGTCCACACACTTGCTTATGAGTGGTTTCATGCCTAACTATATCTGTTGGACCAAACACGGCGAAGCGGGGATATTCTTTGAAGAAGGTGATGAAGAAGGTGACGACAACATACCGGACTTTGCACAATACGGTGCCTTTGCAGATGATACGGCAATGGGCGAGGGTGAAGCAGTTGCAGAGGATGAGGATGATGACGCCTTAGGTGGCATGATCCGTGATGAAGAGAAAGACTGCGAAAGTGCGAAAGAGCGGGAGAAGATGAACCGTTTGTTGGAGGACCACAAAACATTGTTGTACCCAGATTGCAAAGAGGACCAGAAAAAAATTGGGTACCACACTGGAACTGTTGCAATGGAAGGCAACTAATGGCTTGTCTGACAAAGGTTTTGGAGAGATATTGAAAATGATAAAGAAAATGCTTCCAGAGGGCAACACATTGCCCGAAACAACATACGAAGCAAGAAAAATCGTTTGCCCTCTAGGACTGGAAGTACAAAAGCGCCAAACAGTGGAGAAAGAGCCTACCGACGAAGAAAGGTTGGCCGCCATAAGGAAGAAAAGAGCCTACGACCAAACTGACGAGGAAACTGCTTTGGTGGTCGCAGCCCAGATCAAAGAGCATTTCAAACCAAAAGAGCCAGAGAAGCCGGTGCCCATAGATCCGACAGCGAAGACATTTTTCAAAAAAATGAGCGCGGCGAATCAGAAGAGATTCTTGCCCTCCGACTACGACCGCCAGCTTGCAAAGTTTTATGATAAGCAGAAACAACAAGCCAGCGGTGGATCCTCGGTGAAGAAGGCGGCCACTCCTAAGAAGAAACAAGTCGGTCAGAGCTCGGCTAGGAGGACACAAGGGCAACAGGAATATGACGACGAACAGCTTGCGTTGTTGTGCCAGCAAACAGGCCTCTCAGCGGCAGAACTTTTATCGGGCACGGGCGAAATTCCTGTGGCAGCACCTGTGCAAATTTGGACATTTGAATATGGCAAACCAATGGTGCCCCCAGATTCTTTGAAGTCCCTAACCACTCAAGCATTCCGATTTCATGAGTGGTACATGAAGGAGTCCAAAAAGGGTAGACAGATGCTCAATGTTTTGATAAAAGAACGTGATTACTTCCGTGGGCATGAGCTCTTGATTTTGGATTTCAAGGATGTCTATGATTTGTACCGTCAAGATGCCATAGACCTCTCATTGATGAGCTGCTGGGTTGTGTAAGTTTCTTTCACTGATCTATTCTCGCAATACTTGCTTTCTTAATTATAATTTTCAACAATAACAATCTATTCTTGTCATGTAGGATGGAGATCCATACATGCCGTGAAAAATCGTATGATGATGTCGGCTTCATGGATCCATTGATGGTAAATGAGAGAAATGTACAGACACAGCCGCTGGAGACGGTGGACAACATATACCTGTACCTGGAGAAACAAAGAAGCAAGTATTACATTCTTTTGCCATACAATTTCCAGTGAGTACTTCTCTCTGTGCATGCTATCTTGCATAAACTAGACGCCCTTGGAGGGTGGATTACATAGTCATGCCCATTTGCATCTTGCCAGGCCATCTTGCAAATTCTAATTGGTTGCGCTGGCTTATTACTTTTTATATTTGAGGAGCTTGTGGTGTGTCACCATCCTACGTGGACATATTTTAACTTCAACATCTTAGAAAAAAATCATTGTGCAATTTGTTGCAAAGAAAAAACAAATTGGTTTTTTTCCTGCAAAGGAAAAAAACAAAACTTGTCAATTCCTGATCTAAAGAATTTACCTAAATTTTTTGTCTAAGTGGGTGATGCCGTGATGGGAACAGTGACAGACGAATTACTAGTGACGGAACAACGATTAGTGGATAAAATAAGTGTCCACCATCGGCCATCCACTACTGCAGAGCGCTACATCTGTGCTGGTGAAAAAACTGCATTGCTGCGGTAATCGGATCGACACCACGAACCCAATACGAATAGGAATGGTTATTAATGGCCACATGTCGAAGCCAACACAATGAATGATTTATGCATATGTCTCTGTTTCAAGCAAGCTTGGATATAGTAAAAATACGATGTTGCAAAACCAAACAACAACAGAAAGAAATTATCTAGGCCTAGAAGGTTGACGGAGATACACCTCTAGGGTATACCTATAGCCTAGAAGGAATACGTTGTGAGATGGTATGGGAACTCAAGCAAGCGCCATACAAGATAGGTACTAGCCCAACATATCTTGGGGTATACTCGTATTTGACTCAAACTTATTTCCTTGTACAAGGGACTGCGTGAATAAGATCTCTATAACTGACTTATAGCTCAAGGTAGCCGGACTATATACAGGGCCGGCCCTGGGCCAGTGCCAACGGTGCGACCGCACCAGGCCTCCAAAAATTAGGGGCCTCCAAAAATTGTTATGCTAAGGTCATGATTGTTTCTACTTAGGATTATATAATCTAGCTTATAGTTGAGGGCAACATGGTAAAATATCACCATAGACCACCAAATAATCACAAATAATCTGTACATAGATAGCTTATTTCAGATTATTTTATGGTCCATGGTGACCTTTTACCATGTTATCCTTCAATCATAAGCTAGATTATATAATCTACGGAGAAAACAAACATCCTTTGCTAACAGGCCTGTGAAAGTCACAAGTGCCAACAAAGCCCAGTTACAATTTAATTTACATAGACAACAGGCTTGAGAAGACCAATCGATGAGAACTTATGTCTTCGCGAGACGCCGCCGTAGTCTGTAGATCGCCGATGCGCCGCCTGCGTGTCCTCCCCGATTGCCAATTTGCCATCGCCGGATCAAGGATATCAAACTTCAAAGTCGTCCTCAATCAGATTCTCTTGTCTATTTTTTTCTTAATAGTTAGATATACTAAAAATAATTTTGATTTTTGTATCACTGATATTTTTGTTTTCAGTTTGTAGACAGGATTCTAGTCACCCAATCGAATCACATGTTTTAAATAATCTAGAGACATTTTTTTTTGTATTTAAGACTTATTAGTGTGAGACTCCTAAATGATAATGAGTTTTTTTAATATTATCTTGTATTTTTATGGTGAATGAGGGCCTCCATTTTTTGTTCCGCACTGGGCCACCAAAAAGTCAGGGCCGGCCCTGACTATATAAAACAGCTGAGGGATCAATCATTAGACTCCCCTCCTCCCCCGCGCGCGTGAATCCCAGATTCTCATAGACCGCAAAGAGCTTTCACAGTTCTTGCAACCCATCAATGTAACCACCCAAAGAACATAGGTATTACGACACCTCCTTGGTGACTTGAACATGACTAAATCTTTGCGTTCGTATGTTACATTCAAGATCACGGTTCTACCACTCCCCACCCTTACCTCCAAACAAATCTACCACCATGGACAATCCCCTAGTGGAGACCCCAAATCCGACAAAGGCCATCTGAAACGCATGTCCAAAGTCACAAGTGACGTGTTGTTCATATTATGCATCCCGCTCATAGCCTTTAAACCCATGACCATCATGCTCGCGTGATCGTTCCTTATTCGATTCCACTTAAACCATGTTTTTGCATATAGTAGGTAGTCCTAGTCCTTTTGACCCTTACTGTCTCAAACTTTGATCCCTTTTCAGGTATTCATTGGCTTCAAATAAAAAAGTTTCAACTACAAAGTTCTAGATCTCGAGGAAAAGCAAAATTTTCATGTAAATTTAAAAATTAACTTTGGAATACATTTTGAAATTCAAATTACATAGACATCAAAATCGTATCTGTCAGACACAATTATGAAGCAGCGTGGATAATGATTATCCGTGCTGGTCAATTTTGAGCCGGTATGAATAGTCCAAAGAGTATCTGTGATGGCAAAGTTTTGACCCGGCATGGATCAGTGTTGGATCAAAATTGCTCATGCATAGATAGAGAGACTGCACAGACATTTTCCGTGTCAACTTGTTTTTGACCTGGCACAGATCACTTATTCATGCTGGCTCATTGTATGATTTTGTTTCTTTGTTTTTCTTGTTGTCAACCTACATATGCCGAAAACTATACATCAGGAAAAAAGTTTATGAATGTATCTCTACTATATTATACTACGAGTTCACTACTACAGAATAATATTTGTTTGTCATAATTAATGTATTTATTTGTCATAATATTTGTTTGTAGATGGGATGATATTGCGGTTTCACTTCTACCGGAATACCTGCGCATGTTCTACATCAGAACATTGAGTAACTTCAATGAAATTGAGGATATGTTAGAAGCGCACAAGAAGTACCGCATGGCTTACATTAAAAAGGAGGTATTAGTTTGTTATATTATACTAGTCTTGAAGCCACAACCAGCAGCTATGATTTTTTCTAGTAAATGTTGTTTAGATCCTCTCAATTTTATTAATCTCTACTTGTTTTTTCATAGCATTCTGTCCCAGGCGTGGTACCTTTTTATACTTAATAACAATGTTTTCATTTGTGCAGTACAAATATCTGTCCAAAAATTTCACCCGACAAGCTAAATGGTTCAATGAAAACTACGTGCCGACCTTCAACGAGAAACTAGACTTGTCGGTTAAGGCGACAGGTTTGGTGTTGTTGTTCATCACTTCTTACAAGGTAGTAGCCTGATATGAGGCATTTGAGTGGGCACTTAACGTGCCTGATATGATTCATGCCAATGCAGAAGTGGGTCGCTTGCTCAATGTCATCGCTTCTTACAAGGTAGTAGCACACCCCCGCTTCAAATATATAATACTCCATCTGTGATATATACGTACACTGAAAACCACTATGACTTTGCAAACAGCACAAAAATCTACGATCTCCTTGTTTTGGAACAAAATTACATTATGCATATTTCGTGAATATATGTATTTATGAGCGCAGCTAGGGAAGTGCAAGAAGGATGTGGCCAGCACCGTGGAGTGCTACATGAAGGAATATGGCACGACTGGGGAAGAGGTGATGGCAGCGATCGCCGCTATGGTGGAGCAAGCGTGGAGGAGGATAAACAAAGGATGTATAGAGGTGGAACATACTGTACAGCCAGTGTCGGTTTTTTATGCCGTCTAGCCTACCATGGGGGTTCCCAAAGTAGTGATTTGTGCGGTGAGGGATCGCCAGACCTGAAGCATGAAGGTAAACGCGGGACACAAGACACGATTTAGACAGGTTCGGGCCGTCAAGACAGTGTACCCTACGTCCTGTATGGGGTGTATAGTATTGCGCTGGGTTGATTTCGATGCCCGTCTAGGTACCCCGGCCCTCCTTTATATGGTCCAGGGGACGGATTCCTAGTCGGCTACAAGGTAGGAGTCCTAGTAGGATTACACGGTATGAGTCCAAGTAAGATTACAGGGAAATTATAATAGGAGTCCGCCTTCTTCCTTCCTTGCAAATACTGGGGATTCTATCCTCGACAAGCCCCCGAGCGCTTCATAGCCGTATGCAGCAGTCTTCGAGTACTTTTTAGACCCTCACCGAGTTGCTTCAGCGCTTCTTGAGTACTTGTCTGGCTGAATCTTCAAAGTGAATCAGAGCTGCCATGATGGTATGGTGTGCTCAAATTCTTCACACCTGCCGAGTTGTTTTTCAACAAATTTAGCATCAGCCGAGTTGTTCCTCGCCCTACTATGCCTTCATTGAAAACCTTCAATAGTGAACATCTTGATATATGAAGAGCGACGAAAGTCACACTCCATATGGAGTAGCCCCCAAGCCTTAGGTTGAATCGAAGAATCAGGCTGAGGGTCAAATCTTGAATCTGCTTCTTCCGTCTTGAAAAAAGCGATTGATGGGTTTAGCTTATCAGCCCCCGAACCTTGGAATGATTGAATAATCAATGCAAGGGTCTTTGCCTTCACGGAAGTCATCATCCGAGTAGTTCTGCGGTGTCCCCTGTGAATAACAATCTTCTTTGAACCTACGACCTTCTGCTTTAGGAAATAGTCTTCTCATCCGAGTTTTTCAAGCTTTATCTGAGTAGTTCTGCGGCGTCTAGCCCCCGAGCTTATGCGCCAGGTGAGCTACTAGAGCCACGTCGAGTAGTAGTTGGCGTTAAGCCCCCGAATTTAGGAGCTGGCTATGCTGTTGGAGGTACGTTGAGCGCCCTGGAGAGTTGTCGCCAAAGCTTGACCTGAAAGAAAAATGCAAACATTATGTAGCATTTTTGTAGAGTACAATGAAAGTACTAAAATTCAATGAATAATGCATATAAGCATAAAAGCTGTGTCATGCTCTTGTTTCGATCGTATTTCTCCCGAGTAGTTAGCCGATTTCATTTAAGCACCTGGTCCCTGTATTAGCCGCTTGTAGCGTATATGAGACGGACTCATTTACGCATGTAGAGACATTAGGCGTGACAGAAAGAGCCAAGGTTTCACGGATTAAGGCGTGTGCTACCCGAGTGACCTTAAGAGATAGACAAAATAAGTAGTCGACATTACGACGAAGGAGAGTGTGGATTGTGCACAAAGGATTTGTGCCTCCTTAGGGTGTAGCCACTGTGGTGCCTCCAGTACTCAGTACACAAAACTTGATGGTAAAGCCTCCTGATTCGATGTACCAAGCATGTGGCGCCGCCCTACGAACTCAATCTACAAAGCGCATGGGCTGCGCCCTACGCACTCGATTTACCAAGTCCGTGGGCTATTCGTCAGCAGACCCCAGAAGTAGTCGATCACGGAGTAGCTCCCGAGGGCAATTCCCATTGAAGAGCATACCAAAGTAGTCGGCGCATGGGCAAACATGTAGAAAACATGTTAGAAAAATAATATCGAAAGAAATAAGCGACTTAGCTTGATTTGTGTCCGAGAAGTAGAATCAGCGCGTCGTTGCCACATTTGAGGATAAGCCCTCGGGCGTCGTCTTGGTCGGCTTGACCGAGTAGTTGGTAGTTGATGAAGCCAAACTAGTCGGAACTTGCCCCTGTCTGGGTCTTAAATCAAACCGAGTTGTTTCGGATCGAATCCGAGTAGCTTCGAGTTGTTCCAAGTCGATCCGAGTAGTTCGTCGTCAGATCCAAGTAGTTTGAAGTAGTCGGCGGCGAGTAGTCGAAGTAGTCGGCGGCGAGTAGTCGAAGTAGTCGGCGATGAGTAGTCAAAGTAGTCAGCGGCGAGTAGATCGGACTCGGCAACAGTGCAATTTGCGCCTTGAACTTGACTAGAAAAATCCACCCGCAAATCGTCGAATAGGAATTCACTGCGGATTGGAAGAGACCAACACCCGCCAAGACAACGTGCTGCTGCCTCACGCTGGCTAGATCGAAGTTGATGATAAGGTCCTTCAAGCTCGCCCGATGATCTCGAACATCGCCCCCACTTGGCACGCTAGCTGTCGGTTTTTTATGCCGTCTAGCCTACTATAGAGGATCCCCAAGGTAGTGATTTGTGCGGAGGGGGATCGCCAGACCTGAAGTATGAAGGTAAACGCTGGACACAAGACACGATTTAGACAGGTTCGGACCGCAAAGGCAGCGTACCCCATGTCCTGTATGAGGGTGTCTAGTTTTTTATATAGATAAAGGGCAAACAGTACCAAACAGAGACAAAGCACTTACAAATAAACCATAACAACAATTCTTCTTCACCGGTCCTGATGAATAGCACCTGGAGATCAGAGTTAAAGTGGGATTATTTCTGTCCCATAACTTACGTGCTAATGCGAAACTGTACGTCCATTGAAAAGTTTAAGGGATCCAATGCACTGACAATGCAAGCTTGCTGATTCATTCTCAATGAGAGTGCACTCTGTTGCATGACAAAAATATTGCTGGATCTGCGGACTGGGACATCTATATATGTATTTTCCGCAAAATTCATTGTCCTACATACTGCCGAAGTGATTTTAATGATAGGAGGAACTGAGATCATGGTTGAGTAGGAAGTGCTCTTTGGTTTTGTCTGCTAATGGTTCCTGTTATTGTCTGCTCAACCACACTATTTCCATTATGCATAATTCATTATCTTTATGAACATAATGCATATTTCCATCACAATTGCTTATTCAAAATTGGAAGGCAAACAAGCTGGGATATATGTAAACGTGTTTTGCATTAAGTGTTTAATCAAGCTTGTCTTATTTGCGATACTGTGAAAAAAGTTGCCCTCAAGGCCCATTTAATTTGCCTCCGCAGGGTCCCCTCTAATTTCCGGGATATCTAATTTCTTCTTCCCGTTTCCATGGCCACCGCCTCGCCGCCGCCAGGCCTCCTTCCGCGCTTCCCAGTGGATGGACAGCCTTCTGCGTAAGGGAACCACCGGGGTTTGGTGCTTTGCAGACGCCCTGGATGGTTTGCTCCTCCGGTTCCGCCTCGTCACATCTAGGCAAGAAACCTCTGCGCCGCGATGTGTCGATGGAGGGAGGGGACAACGGAAGGTACCATTCCCTAGCTACTTGGTTTCCGTCTCCATTTCCATTGCTTTGCTAGTGGTGAATGGACAACACGGTGCTGAAATTTGTTTGTTTCTTTGCTACAGTACACATGTTCGAATTTCACTACTGTTCGAGGTTGATATTGTTGTCAGGTAATATGCATTCCAGAAACATTATGTTAATACTACTACTTCCTCTGCCTGTCTGTATATCTATCGCACCAAACTTGGAGCGTAGCAAGGAACGCAGCGGTCCATCGCATACGCCTTCCGATTGGATTAGCCATGCTTCATTTTGTTTCATGATCGGATTAGGAGTAGTCAAGTATATACGTCTCCGGATCGGATTAGCTATACTTCATCCCATCTCTCGGTCGGATTAGGAAAAGTAAGTTACCTTGTTTTACTCATTTAGAAAACTAGGTTGCCTTTGCTTGTAGCAACGCACGAGCAAGGTTGCTAGTTTGTTTGAATTAAGCCCAATTGGATGAGAATATCTTTAACACAGGTTTCCGGTCCAATGTTTACGGTTGTTTTCTGACATTGAGGAATTTGAGTGGAGTTGATGTTAGTGATATGCCCAAGTGGAAATAATGAAACAATTTGGATTGAGCATTGGATGTTGATCCAAAAGCACACCTGAACACAGCGGTCCATATCCCTGCATCAGAGATTTCTTTGTTGCTATCTAAAAACTTACGATGTAGGATGGTTAAGAGACCATTTTGTGCAAAATCAAGCAAAAAAATCCATCCGATATTCCCGACATTTCGTGTTTATCGGATAATTCCACAATAATTGTTTGCCCTGGCTGGCTTATTACTAGCTCATAATTGTTCAAAAAACCATGACAAATGGCTGGTGGCTTGTCGCTCTCATTCACATGTTTTGAGCTTAACATCTACATGGCCTGGACGCGGCCCTGATGATCTACAATTGTTCAACTTGCTAAGATGATTACAAAAAACGACGCACTTGCATAGATGTCTCCCCTGTGTCCAGATGATCTGATAGAAAATGAACCCTCAGCGCCAGTAACAAGCCCTGCAGCTTGCTGATTAATGAAACAATGCGGCGTCAAGATCTCTGTACATCAACCTTCTTTGGGAGTCTTTCTGGTGAGCTCAAAGTCTTGACTGGGAAACAAGACTTGGTGACCGGGAGTACATCCTTTGTTGAGCTCCAATGTCGAGTAGAAGTTAGTCGAACCATGGGATAAATCTTCATGCCAAGTTTGCATTCCTCTAAGCCCATTTAATTTCTGCATGTCATAGTTGCAACTTGTGTCTTTACCATTTCCTAGAGTAGTATCTTGATTGGATTGGCTCTATGTTGCAAAACTCATTTGGGTGGGTACAAACACTAGAAGAAACCTTAGTTGCACATCTAGATAGTATATCTTAGTTTTATTTTGTGCAATTAGAGGCATGTGACAGGTTAAGTTTTTAGACAGGCTAATTCTTCACCCCCTCCCACTCTTAGATTATAACGGGCATCAATTCCTTTCATTCCCTTATGTCATCACGTGTCAGATATATATAGCCTTATACTACTACTGCATAAATAAGGCCCTGCACTTGTGGTCATATACACTTTGATGACATGTACACTTTGATGATCTATTTGGGGAATGTACCACTGAGACACCTGCATAAATGGTTGGGGCGCCAGTGCCTTACGGAAAGCAAGCGCTGATCAATTAGTGCTGGCGGGCAACATATGCGATCGCCAGCACAAATTCATCCTATTTGTGCTTACGGGCCACATAAGCATCCGCCAGCATAAATCATTTTGTTTTTGATCCAAGAAAATTTGTTTAATCTATAGAAAAGCAAATCATGTCAAAAAACATTGAAACTTTCACACAACATTTTCATGAAAAAATTCGTTCTGGATATGTGAGAACACAAATGTCATTTTGTGTGTGACAAAACTCAATGTCAAACGTAGTAATATGAAAGAGTGTCAGGGATGAAGATAAAAGTTTATACCAATGTTGTAGTTCTTGTCAAGATCTAAAACTTTATAGTCGACAACTTTTTCATTTGAGAGTATTTGGATTGCCAAAAACATCGTACAACATTAAAACTAGTGATGTCAAAACAAGGAAAAAGTGTACTTAACCCTCCTGACCTATTGATGTTCGTCTGCTTAGCCGCCTCGCCTATAAAATCTATTATACTTCCTCTGAACTATCTAAAACCATGCAAATAACCCACTAAGGTGGTTTCGGAAGCTGTTTTGTCTACGTGGCATTACACGTGGATGTGACGTGGCACCAACATTTTAATTGGGCAGTATTGCGCGAAGCAAGAAGTCACAAGTTCGAATCGCATAGAATACAACAAATGCAAAAAAATCATAGCATTGGAGGACTGGATGGGCTGGTTCGTTACCGCCAGGAACCAGCGGTGAAAATAGATATTATCACCTCAGATGTTTCACCAGCGCCCCCAAACCAGTGGTGAAAGGGGGTTACAAACCGGCGGTGAATATTATTCTATAGCAGTGTATTCCCTGGATATTAAGATATCTGCTCTATCATCAGTAGAAACTATAGCTGTACGTTTGTTGCACCACGTGATAAAACATGTTACATAGTAGTTTATATCTGTATAGTAGGTACCGATTTTATCCACCACTTAATGGATGTAATCACAGTACGGTGACTAGTGAAAATAAACACCATCCAACAGCAGGAGCAGTGCTATTTGGGAAGAGAGAAGAAGTGAACGTGTTATTAAGCGCATGATCGTTTACTCGTTCAAGTTTTAACAGACACACAAGTGTAGGAATTAGGAATGTGTCACATGTGTCTGATGGCAGAAACTTACATTGGGCCACTCAACCGGGCGCTCGCTTAGGCTGTCCGCACCGGGTGCGGTAAAGGGAACCGGCATATGCAGGCCGTTCCCTTTACCGTGAAAATGTGCTGCAGCGGGTGCGCTACCGCTCACGCTAAACAAGCGGAGCCGTAGCGCGTTCCCAATCCTGGCGCGGTTCCGCGAGCATGCTACGCGCCGACGTGGCGTGGGCCCACCGCCAGCCGCGCGCAACCCAACCGTCCAGCGTCGAGCGAGGAGAGGAGGGACCGGAGGAGGGCGCGGCCGCCGGCGGGGGAGCAAGGTCGCCGTCGCCGTCGCCGGTGCCGTGGAGGGAGGGAGGGACACCGGGGAGGGAGGGGCAGCGCTGGGGAGAGAGAAGAGAGAGAGGAGCAGGGAGGAGGGGCGCCGGGGAGGAAAGGGAGGGAGGGAGGTCCGCGGAGGGAGCAGGAGAAGGCCCCCAGCCACCGGCACCATGGCCCCCGCCTCCTCGAGCTCCGCCTGTACCACGAAATCGAGAAGGGTGTGACCGGGTCCCTCACCGGCCGGCGCCGCCTCTGCCGGATCCATGGACGCGCCGCCTCCCCTTCCCTCCACAACCTCCACATCCACCTCCTCCCCTTCCCCGCCTCCGCGCCGGCCGCAGGGGGAGCCGCCTCGAGCGCGCCGCCGCCGGGGAGGCGCCCGTCGAGGTGGCGCCGCCCAAGGAGCCGGAGGCGGAGCCGGCCCCCGCCGCGGCCTCCAATGGGGCCGCCGTC
>CM014277.1:77927982-77946309 GCA_004135705.1 Alloteropsis semialata
AGGTGTCCCAGACGCGGAACGGATGGCATTATTTATCACATAAAAGGGTAATTGTCACAAAATACGTACTCCTACCGTATTGAAATAGAAATCCTTTTGGACAAGATTTTAGTCAAACATTGGAAACATAAATCACGAATATGTTATAAAAGTATTTTTATAATTCGTTGAGTTTGGAAATGTGAAAACCATATGAATATTTTTGTCTTGAAAAGTATTTTTATAAAAGTATATAAATATATTACATTTTAATAAATATTTTTGAAAAAATAATAAGTCAAAGTTACATTTTGGAGACCGTGTCATTGTCCAAAACGATTTCTATTTCAATACGGAGGGAGTATAAAATAATAGAGCCATGAGACACGGCTTTGAGTCGACCAAGAAGGCGTGTTCAAGTGGAGGAGGACGGGCACGAGGGGCACGGGGCACGGTGTCCAGAGGAGACCTTGACTCGCGAGGCCACTGAGGCAAGTCGCCGGCCCCCACGACTCCACGCACTCACCGGCTTTAGCTGTGAGATGGCACATGTGCTGCATGACTGCATCAGCACGTGACATGTGTTTCCGGGAAGGCTCCCTGCCTCTGCATCATCAATTGCATGTTTTATCCTCCTAGAACTGAGCTGGCCACCGCACTCGCATTCCAAGCTCTGTTGAGTATTTGTGGATCTGTAGCCTGAGCTGCATCTTCACAAGAGTTTATTTTCTGCAAGCTGAAGTGATGCCAATAAGAGGAGGAATACAGAGGATGCTTCAGTAGGAATTGCTCTACGGGCTTTCGTCCTACTCCTCTAGTCTCTGCGTCATAACGCTTCAGGTTGGTAAGCTTGAACCCTTCAGTTAGTCTAGAAAGATTCAGATTTTGTCGTCTTTACTTTCTTCCCATAGTTCATGGCTGATTTGGAAGAGTATTTGATTGTGCACCATTTTTTTCTTTGAGTTGGACAGCTGACTTTGGCGAGTGAAAATTCACAGAAACACATACTCATCACCTTCTGCGCAGCTCTCTGATGAACGTCCTTCTTGATCTAAAATCAGGTATTTTTCAGGTTCAGTTCATGGGTTATTCTCGGTGCTTTCTGCTTAGCCTTTCCCTTGGTAGTAAGCAAATGTATTCTATAAGAGATCTCTTCATTTAACGAGCATGAACTTTGGTTCTTCATAAGAGTACAAGACTTCTGGCAAGTCACTTGTCTGATCTAGCGTGCATATCATGCAGGGATAGCAGAACCGTCCTGCTAGACAGTACACTGGCCCAGAACCAACACTCTTGCTTGGGAGAAAATATTGGCGGATCTATGGCCTGAGGCCTGAGCTAAATAGTTATTTTTCACAAGAGTTTATTTTCTTGATGCTGGAGTGATGCCAACAAGAGGAGGAACAGAGAGGACGCTTCAGTAGGATTTTGTTACTTCGGTTTTGATCCTCCTCCTGTGTCTTTGCATCATATCCTTTCAGTTTGGTAAGCTCGAATTCATCAGGTTATCCATAAAGATTCAGATATCGTCATCATCTTCTCTTACTGATTCTGCCCCATTTTCATTTTCTTCCAGTTAGACAGAGCCAATAAGAGGAGGACCTTCAGCCTGCTGGCAAATAGCAGCGCAAGTGTAGCTGCTTCTTCCTTGTCACGCCCTGCGAGTTCTTCACAATTCCTGTGATACAAGGAAGATGAGACTTTTAGCAGGTAAGGAATAGCTCTCCAGTTTCCAGCTACCCCTCTGCTGTTTTTCATCCTTTAGCTCTGCTTTGCCATGGCCTCCAGTTTATCAAGAAACAGCCTAAAATCTACGTCCACACAGAACTGGAGGTTTTCTTACAGTGAGCAAGCACTTTACCGTTTCCGTTGTTTCTTTTACAGGTGTAGCTGTGTGGTTTTCGGTTCTCCCTTGATGCTTGGATGATAACTTCTGCTATCAACTTTACCATAAATCGGTTCTTCAGAAGTTACTTTTCTTCAGCCTACTTCTCCCTTGGATGTTTTAAATTATTGGTCACTGGCTGACTCTCCGAGCAAACTATTTCTTTGAAGAAATGATTACTACTGCAAAGTCCTGTTATCTTGGTCGAGATTAGATTCAGGTAAGACTTCATATTATTTACTGTATTGCATCCTCATTTTTCTATACTAATGTGAAGATATCTTTTACTGTTAGTGATGTAATGGTGAATCACATGACATGTTATAGCAGATCAAATCTTACTATTACTAATTAGAGACTTCATTTGAATACTGTTAGTGATAGCGAATCAAACAGTGTGTTGTAGCAGATCAAATCTTACTATTACTAATTGGATGTTTCATTTGAATCCTACAAGGTAATTCGCACGAGAGGCGCTAGAAAAAAGGATAATAGAAATTCTCACAAAAATCAGAAACATCTAGCCACCAGTTCTATAGACTCTAGTAGAGCCATTAGATCTATTATGTTCTCTAAAGATTAGCCACTTTCTCCATTAAAAAATAGCCTTAAGTAACCCCTAGATTTATAGCTAAATTACCCACCTTTGTCATTATAAAAAATAAATTAAAGTTACCCCTAATATTCATCAAAATTACCCCATCTATGATATTATAAAAATAATTTAAATAACCCCTAAATTTTCGTCTAAGCTACCTACATATGTTATTATTAAAAATAACCTACATGCACTATTAAAAAAATATTCCAAAAAGTACACCAATATACAAATATATGACCCTAAACCATTTGTGGAGTTAATTATTAATATAGAAAATATTAACTGAAGGTATATATGCATTATGTATATCACAATGTAGACGATACATACATCTATGAAGAAAGCAATGAGAACATTTTTTTTTCCAAATTTAACTAGTATAACTAATGAGAGTACTACTAGAGGCTTCCTGTGCATGATGCCTTGTATTTTCCCAATTTATAACATCAAATCCAGGCCATGTTAGCTTTGAGCATTTGCTAAGAATCACGTACTAGTGCCTTAGGTCTCATCCATACTGAATTGCATTATATATGATACACTGAAGGTAAAAAGAAGAGTTTATTAGTGCTATATATATAACTTTAACGAGGTCATCTTGCATCACGGATGTCTAGTAACCTACACGCTATGTAAATTTTGAGACCAAGTTAACACATCTTCACTACATTCATTGGCAGCCTGAAACTACTTTGGTCTATCTCCCTCATCGTCTTTGACAAATGGCAACAATACTAGAATCTTTGGTTGGATCATGTGCTAAGAAGTTGCAAGATATCGTTACAGATGAGGCCATACTAATTTTAGGTGTAAAAGAAGAGCTCACTGAACTGCAAAAAAGAATGGAGCAAATACGACACTTTCTTAATGATGCAGAGCAAAGGAGCCTTAAAGAATCTGCTGTTAACTATTGGCTTGGTCAGCTAAGGGATGTTATGTATGACGCTGATGTTATCATTGACTTGGCTAGATATAAAGGAAACAAGCTATTGCCAAATCATTCTTCGTCATTGTCAAGCAAATCGAGTACATGCAGTGGCCTTTCCCTTTGCTCTTGCTTTTCTAATATCCAGACACGTCGTGAGGTTGCTGTAAAGATTAGAAGCCTGAACAAAAGAATAGAAAATATTTCAAAGGACAAAGTATTTTCATCCCTCACAAATACACAGCCTACCGGAGAAGTTTCAGCACTGAAACTGAGAAAAACTTCCAACTGTGTTGAACCCAACCTTGTTGGTAAGGAGATCATACATGCTTGCAGAACACTAGTAGATTTGCTACTTGAAGGTAGGGAAAAGAAGTCCTACAAGCTTGCAATTGTTGGAACGGGAGGAGTTGGTAAGACAACACTAGCACAGAAAATATACAATGACCAAAAACTGAAAGGGGCCTTCAACAAACAAGCATGGGTTTGTGTTTCACAAGAATACTCTGAAATTGCTATTCTAAAGGAGATTCTTCGAAAAATAGATGTACAATACATGCAAGATGAATCATTTGATGAGCTCCAAAGCAAGCTAAAATCCGCCATTGAAGAGAAGAGTTTCTTTCTTGTGTTGGATGATGTGTGGCAATCTAATGTATGGACAACTCTATTGAGAATCCCACTGAATGCAGCAGCCACAGGGATAATTCTATTGACAACTCGAATTGACACAGTTGCTGTAGAAATTGGAGTGGACCACACACACCGTGTTGATTTAATGTCAGTGGATGTTGGGTGGGAGTTACTTTGGAAGAGCATGGGCATCGAAGAAGAAACAGAAGTGCAAAATCTGCAAGGCTTGGGGATAGAAATTGTTCGCAGATGTGGAGGTCTTCCTCTTGCAATTAAAGTTATTGCTGGAGTTCTAGCAAGCAAAGATCAGACTGAGAATGAATGGAAGAAGATTTTAGGAAAGGATAATTGGTCCCTGAGCAACCCTCGCAGTGAACTAAGAGGTGCTTTATATCTAAGCTATGAAGAGCTTCCACACCATTTGAAGCAGTGTTTCGTCTATTGTGCTATGTATCCCGAAGATGCAGTTATCTATCGTGATGATATTGTCAGGATGTGGGTCGCAGAAGGCTTTATAGATGAGCAAGATGGCCAACTACTAGAAGATACAGCAGAAGAATACTACTATGAGTTGATATATCGGAATCTCCTTCAACCAGATTACTTGTATGCCGACCTTGATAGATGCACAATGCATGATCTACTAAGGCAGCTAGCTTGTTTTCTGTCCAAAGAAGAATGTTTCGTGGGCGACCCAGAATCAGCTGGGGTCAATGTTATGGGTAAATTTCGACGTATTTCAGTATCTACTGTAAAGGATATGGTGATTTTACCTAGCACGAATAAGGAGAAATACAAAGTGAGAACTTGGAGAACTTCATATGAGAAGCCACTAAGAGTCGATAATGCAATATTTGGAATATTTCCCTGCATTCGTGTCTTGGATTTGACTGACTCCCTTGTAGAAAGTGTTCCATCTTGTATTGGACGTTTGATCCACTTACGATTACTAGACCTTGATGGGACTGGCATATCTTGTCTTCCAGAGTCCATTTGTCATCTCATAAACTTGCAGATATTAAACCTGCAGAGATGTGCTTCTTTGGACAGTCTTCCTACTGGAATTACTCAGTTAAGCAACCTAAGGCGCCTTGGACTTTATGGCTCACCAATAAATCGGGTTCCACAAGGCATAGGCCAATTAAGTTTTCTCAATGATTTACAAGGATTTCCTATTGGTGGTGGTTGTGATAACAGTAGAGTGCAAGACGGGTGGAAGCTAGAAGAATTGGGTCCCCTTGGGCACTTGAGGAAGCTTCTTTTGATTAAATTGGAAAGAGCAGCTCCTTGCAGCAGTACAGATTCATTGCTAACTGAGAAAAAGTATCTCAAAGAATTAGTTCTACAATGCACTGAACGTACGGATGAGCCCTATTCTGACGAGGATATAGTCAATGTTGAGAGGACCTTTGAGCAGCTAGTCCCTCCACAGAACACGGAAGATATAGCCATTGAACATTTCTTTGGTCTGAGGTTTCCTATCTGGCTAGATAATGCTACCAATTTTCCATCATTGAAGTACTTGCAACTCATGTATTGTAAATCATGTGTGCATCTCCCTGCAATCGGGCAGCTCCACAACTTGAAATATCTGAGAATCGAGGGAGCCAATGCAGTCACCAAGATTGGACCCGAATTTTTTGGTTTTGTGGTGGGTAACCCTGGACCTATAGAGGCAGTAGCTTTCCCCAGGCTTGAAACATTGGTCATCGAGGATATGCCCAACTGGGTCGAGTGGACCTTTGTTGTTGAAGAAGAAGAAACAACAACAGCAGGTAAGGAAGGGGCAGAGGATGGAGCTGCTGCAAAGCAAATGGGGGAAGCCCCACCTCCAAGGATGCAGCTGCTGCCTCGTTTGAAGAAGTTGCATCTTATCCGCTGCCCCATGCTGAGAGCCCTCCCACGGCAGCTTGGGCAGGAAGCCGTCAACTTGAAGTCGCTCCATTTAAGGGGTGTGGGCAACCTTAAGGTTGTGGAGGACCTCCAGTTCCTTTCCGATTATCTTTTAGTCGCGGATTGTAAAGGCCTGGAGAAGGTATCGAATGTTCCTCAAGCACAACAGCTGCGTGCGGGGGGTTGTCCAGGCTTGGCATGTGTTGAGAAGTTGAACAACTTGCGGCTGCTGGGGCTGCACGAGAGTATGCAAGACGTCTCCTCATTGTGGCTGCCTGGGCTTCAACAGAACTGCAGAGATCTTCATGGGGAAGATTTGGAAGTATATAATTGGACATGACGATTTATAACTTTTAGAATAATATGGCTACTAAGATGCAAGGTGACGACAGGCTGACTCAATATTTGAATTCCGTTACTTATATATTATGTATCTCCTTTGCTTTCAATTTTGTTCCCTTTTTTTTGTCACTACTCACTGACTACCTTATGCATAATGTTGTCTGTCCGCAGGGCATAATTGTGGAGACCAATACAGTGTTCCATGATGTACCCGGTAGCAGGCTAGCAGCATGCCTGATCGATCATGTGCTTGTGAGACAAACGTATGCTACTTGACTACTTGAGCGTGTCGGCTCTGTCATGTGATGAGATTTCCTTGCTTGTATAGTGTTAAGAACTTCATCTGGTTCTGTTCTAGTGTGCCTGTATCAGCGAAACGTAGCCTACTTGCATTGCGTCTAGCTACTTTGTGAAGAATTTCTATTGCTGTCCCTGCATACTTCCTGCTTCCGTGAATAAAATGCAGCCCGGTGTTTGTGGATTTTTGGTGGCTGACTAGTACATTGTCAGTATGGTTTGGTCCTGCAAATTCAGTTCCATGCCCAGGCAGTTTGATGTATGAGGTAGGGTGGTCATTGTACAGGATATTTATTTGATCTGCAAATGTGTAGAGTGCCCTTTTTTTCAGAATTTCTATTTCCTTACTAAAAACTGAGGGGAAGAATCCCCCAGGTGAGATTGGAGAGGATGCTGCTTTTTTAGAGTAAAGTAAAACAATATATTCATTATTGTGTTTCCGTAAGTGTTTATGTATCATTCTAAATAGACATTCCCTTGAACTGGGCAACTGGTTACGGTCGGGCCGATATGACCAGTGCTATAAAGCAATTATTTTGGGAACTTGCATAAATCAACTGGTGTCAGGATATAATTAATGATATATGACATGCTAGTAGCGAGGCATGAGTTGGCCTAACGACGGGATATACTAGTGGGAAGGGTGACTTATCCCCGAGGGCCCAACCTCATTTTATAAATATCTGTAACCACTTCAGTGCAGCGTGCAGACCACTACCTTACCTGAGCCCCAAAGTTGGGACTTGCTACTCAAACCACTCTTGTCCATTTTTTAGGGAGAATATGTAGGAACATGTGTGAAGATGAACCACACTCAGGAACTCCCGCGAAGACGAAGGTGCTGGGGATCGAGAAAAAAAAATTGTAACCTCTGCAAAGCCTGAGCAGAAAATCTTTGGAAAGTGGAGTTCGATCTAGGAAATATCAAGGATCCAACCTTCGGGTTCGATTCAAAACATGAGCTTACCTTCGGGTTCTCTTGCCTTCGTTTATACTCAACGTAATATAATTGGCAGCTCAACAGAAGTCTTTGGATTTTAGCCATTCGTTTCTCTTGCCCCTGTTTTCTGGTGAGCAAGGTGGCCGGAAGGCCATTTAGCCCCACTCACTGCTTACTTCTGTTCCAGACACCCTTCAAAAA
This sequence comes from Alloteropsis semialata, assembly GCA_004135705.1. Taxonomy (NCBI): domain Eukaryota; kingdom Viridiplantae; phylum Streptophyta; class Magnoliopsida; order Poales; family Poaceae; genus Alloteropsis; species Alloteropsis semialata. The sequence goes on from CM014277.1 coordinate 77,935,679, forward strand.
AAACTTCTTTTCCGGACTCGGCGGAAGAGGGCAGCCGTCCTGCCGTGCTTGTGCCAGACTCGGCGGAAGGAGACCGTCGGGGTAGCAGGCGCATAAGATGAGATCCCGTCTCGTGTCGTCTGGGCGAGAAACCCCGTGCGGCGCAGTGTTGATGGAGGGAGGGGGACACGGAAACAAGGTGCCTTTCACTAATTCGATCTGTAGTGTTCAGTGATTATGTAGTGGAGATAGAGCGACGCGTGATAGTGCGAAGGCAAATGCGCCAAGGATTCGTTGCTTTTCTTGCAGCTGCGCGCTGACCTGGCCCAGTGCTGAATTTGGTTTCGGTGCTAGCTCACATCTCGTATTTTACTCGAAACCTTGCAGCTAAAGGGAGGCTGTAGCTGTGTACTTCTCTTCACATGTGTGTTAGTGTGTGTATATATACGTGTCTCTGCCTAGTGCAAAAACTAGAAATAAATTATAATGCTTTTTTTTTCAAATTCATCCCTACTGGATGAGAAATTGAGAATATAGTAATGTACCCATCACAATGTCTTCTTGTGCCAAATTTTAACTAATGTTAAGGTTTATTTTCTGAACATGAAACTCAATGGAGTGACTAGCATGTTACTTTCAGGAAGAGGCTCAATTCTTCCCTTTGTTTGATTTGACAGGTTTTAGAGAATTTGCAACTTGCAACCTTGCATAAACAAGGATGGGATTAGGGAGGGGTAGGTGGAACCCTCGGTCGTAGCCATTCGTTGGATTTTAGAGAATCTTAGTTTGACATTTACTTATACGATCCTAATCTCATTATTTTGATACTGGTGGTCGTCTGAACCTTAACATGTAACTCAGTGCGACTAAGTATTCACAGCAGGCGCATGTACACAGCTAAGACATGCCATCTTAAAAAACCAAACTCCTTTTGGTTGCACTTGCGTATATTACGGTTGTTTTTTTTTCGCGACCGTACCTTAGCACGTATTTCATTAAGAGGAGTAGAGAAAAGCAAAAAAAGTACAATAAAGAAAAAAGAAAAACGGTCCGTTCATCGGGACGGATGATCGGCCGGACAGAGAAGAACTACAAAAAATTACATAGGCACGAATCCGCGACCAGAGAGTGGAGCTAGAGCAAAAACAGAACACAGTAGGGCAAGGTTCCTGAATCGCGCCTGAATCCATTGGTCGATCTGATCTTTGATCACGCGCAGCAGCTCGACCGTCGACCGGTGCTTCCTATTGAAAGTCCGGGCATTGCGTTCTAACCAGATGTTCCAAGCAACCAGGGTGACGAGGGTGTCGAAACCTTTCCTAACGGATTTGTGGAGCAGCTTTCTAGAGGCTGCCCACCAATCAGCAAAGGAAAAATGTGCCCTCGGTGGAGTAAGGTGCTGCCATCCACAAATCTGTAGCACGGAATGCCAGACAACCCGGGCATAGGGGCAAAAGAGGAGGAGGTGTTCAATGGTTTCCGAAGCTTGATCGCAGCCGACGCAGGTGTCGTCCGCTTGCAGGTTGTGCCGCTTTCTTCGTGCCGCCGTCCAGCAGCGGTCGTGCAAGGCGAGCCATAGGAAGAACTTGCATCTTCCCGGAGCTGCAGTCTTATGGAGAATGCTTGCGGCCGGTACGGCATACTGTCCAATGAAGAAAGCACGGTAGGCAGAAGCCGTTGAAAAGACGCCGTCCGTTGTCCATTTCCACCTGAAAGCATCAGGTGTGCCTGGCGTGATAGTAGTCGTTTGCAAGATCTCCCAGAGGTCAAGATAGTCGAGCAACACTTGCACCGTCAGTGCCCCCGTAATGTCTTTCACCCATTGCTTATTTGCCAAAGCTTCAGCAACCGTTCTTCTGAGCCGAATGCGAGGCCTCACAGCTTGTAGGAGACAAGGGGCAAGATCCTCGATCGATTGTCCATTAATCCACCTGTCTGTCCAGAAGAGGGTTTTGCTGCCATCTCCGACCACCACAGTAACCGAGAGGTGAAACATGGCTGCGACCAGCGGTTCCACCGAGTCCGGGAGAGCTGTCCAAGGTCTGTCACTGTCCGTCTTCCGGAGCCAAAGCCATCTCAACCTTAGAGCAAATCCAAAAATCCTGAGATCAACAAATCCAAGACCTCCCAGATCAGGTGGACGGCAAACCCGGGGCCACGCTAGCATGCAATGTCCACCTGCCACTGAGTCAGTTCCCTTCCACAAGAAGGCTCTTCGGCGTTTGTCGATGCAGTCGATAGCCCAGGGGGAAATGGCAATCGCGATGGCCGTGTGTATGGGAACTGCTGACATCTTGACCCTAACAAGTACAGCACGACCAGCCTTGCTCATCATCTTAGCCTGCCAAGTTGGTAGTCCATCAGATACTCGATCGATCAAGGGTTGGAGATCAGCTTTCCTGAGTTTTCTGACAGATAAAGGAACCCCCAAGTATTTGCAGGGAAGCGACGCTAGCTGGCCCGGGAAGAAGCGTAAGAGAGTCACCGTATCTTCCAAGCTGCATTGGAGAGGCGAAATTGTGCATTTGCTCGGGTTGATGATTAAGCCCGTCGCACGACCAAAAATATCAAGAACTGTGGTTGCTGTTGTCAGGTCTTGTTGGTCGGGGGAGAGGAAAAGGACGACATCATCGGCATAGAGAAAAATTCGTTCCTTGATTGCTTTCTGCCCAAGATTCTTTAGAAGTCCTACCTGGCTGGCAACTCGAACGAGACCATTCAAAGCTTCCATGACAAGCACGAACAGCATCGGGGAAAGAGGGTCGCCTTGACGTAAACCGCGGGCGTGGCAAATGCGTCGTCCAGGGGTACCATTGACGATGATCTTGGTGCTGGCCGTAGAAAGGAGAACACTGATCCAGTTTAGCCATCTTCGAGAGAAACCCATGTGCCGTAAAATAGCGAGCAGGAAGATCCAATTAACAGAGTCGAAAGCTTTGGCGATATCGATCTTGATCAGGGCGCTTGGTGTTTTCGATCTATGTAACAGCTTGGCCGACAGATGCATAGCTTTGAAGTTTTCGTGAATTTGGCGCTGCTTGATGAAGGCGCTCTGGTTATGTCTCACAAGCCGCTGGAGATCCGGAGCAAGCCTGGTTGCGAGTACCTTTGCAAACAGCTTGGAGAAACTGTGAATGAGACTGATGGGCCGATAATCCGAAATGAGCGACGCATCTGGCTTCTTTCGTATGAGGATCATGTAAGCCTGATTAAGGAGATATAAGCTCCTGGAATCAAGCGCCCACAGTGCGTGAAAGGCTCTCATGACATCGTCCTTGATGATCGGCCACGCTGTGCGGTAGAACAAACCGGTGAATCCATCTGGACCCGGCGCTTTATCGAGCGCCATTTCGAGAATGGTTTGCCAGACCTCCTCAGCACTGAAGCAGTGATCAGCCGGCGAGGAAGTCAGGGAAGGGATTCCAAGTCGCTGAAAATCCAAAGAAACTGTGGCGACGTCAGTCCTGCCAAGGATACTGTCGAAGTGCTTGAAGATGGCCTCGGCCTTTGCTGCATCATGCACAATCTCCATGTCCTCCACACGGACTGAGGCAATGAAGCTCTTTCTTTTCCTATGGCAGGCTTGAAGGTGGAAGAAACGAGTGTTAGCGTCACCTTCGGCAAGGTAGGTCACCCGTGAACGTTGTCTGGCGATCGTTCTCATAAGGGAGGAAAGGCCCAAGCAATGGAGCTTCATCTTGTTGCACCGCCAAGTCCCTGCGATCTTGGGCCTGATCAAAACGGAACACAAGCTCCTTGGCTATTTCTAGTTGTAGCCTGATGCTTCCGACATGCTTCGTACTCCAGCGTTTGAGAGCCGTCGCTGTGGCACGGAGCTTGAAATCCAGAACGCGGAACGGATCAGCATCAGGTCCTGGGCTGTTCCATGCTGCGGCTACCGTGTCAAGGTATCCTGCATATTGCGGCCAGAAATTTTCAAATTTGAACCTCCTGAATGATTGGAAGAAGCAGTTAGTTTGGAGCAGCAGAGGTGCATGGTCCGAGCTCTCCGAGGACAGGGCCCGTAGGTGGTGATCGGGGTATGAATTTGCCCAGCCATCAGTGACAAAGACGCGGTCGATGCGTTCCAAGGTCGGACACGCACGTTCACTGCTCCAATTGAAGAGCCGGCCGTGAAGATGAAGTTCCATGAGTTCAGCCTCGTCTAGGAATCGTCGGAAGCTATTCATCAAACGGCGGTTGAGGCGGTTGTTGTTTTTATCCGCTGCTTTGTAGATGAGATTGAAATCTCCGCAGAGCAGCCAGCGATCCGAGCGACCCGCACGCAAGTTGCGAAGTTCGTCCAGGAAGATGATCTTTTCAGCATCGGTCTGAGGGCCATAAACACAGGTGATCCACCAATCCTCACCGCTGGAGAGTGAAATGATCTTGGCCGTGATGGAATGGTCCCGGGGGAGCTGGTTTGTGAGCGACCAGGCATCTCTGTGCCACGCGAGGAGGATGCCCCCACATGTGTTCGACGCCGGTAGGTGTACGTAGTCAAAGCCCGGTCCCAGAAGCTCCACGATAGTGGCATCGGTGCAAGTATCTAATTTAGTTTCTTGCAGGGTGAGCAGAGACACTCGTTCTTGTGCGACCAGGTCGCGGACCATGTCCCGTTTCGCCCGAGCATTCAGTCCGTGGACATTCCAGACTAGCAGGTTCTCATAATTCATTACAACCATTTGCGATAGTTTTAGCGGCAACCATCCTCCAAGCCAGGTCATGGCTCGGGCTCCGACCAGGTGGCCCTGAACGAAGGTCCACCCTCAGGCATCAAGGTGCTCAGCGCCTCACATTGCGAAGGCGTGAGCGTTGTGGCGAAGACGTCGAGGAAGCGGCGGAATGCAGCAGCATCTGGAGGCCCGGTGGCAGAGGAGATGCCCAATTTCTTCATGAGGACGTTCTGGGCCTGCAAGGCCGGCTTGGTGCGGTTCCTCGATTTCAGGGCTAGCCGCTCGCTCCTGCGGAGCCGTGAAGCGGGCGTGGCCAGTGGGCTCCGGGCCTTGCGGCGCGGGGGGTGCGACGCAGCACACCTGGCGTCGCCGGCCTGCAGACGTCCGAGGCAAAATGAGCGACGTTAGCTCGGACAGGGGTAGAGACATCTTGGGGTATATGGAGGGGGGGAGCCCTTAAAGATCCTCGTGTTGTCGTAACGAAGGCATTATGTTCCGGAGATAAATGTAAATCGACCAGAGCAGCATCGGCAAAATGGACTGCTTCAAGTTCAGTGAGCGCTACCTCAGGCACGGAGTTGTCGGGTTGGGGTGTAGACGATCCGACAACGGGTGGCGCGACCGCTACCTCAAGCACGGAGTTGTCGGGTTGGGGTGTGGACGATCCGACAACGGGTGGCGCAACCTCGGGTTCCCGCTGGGCCGAGACATCCGCATGCGGAGCTTGGACAGGCCCGGCAGGCGAGTAAGGCCCAACAGTGGCGGTAGACGGGCCAGCTCCAGCGGATAAGTAGTGGGCCTCCCATAGCTGGGCCTCCCAAAGCATCGGGTCGCCCATCGTGGCAACCGGTCGGGAGAAGGGAGGCCTGTTGCCCTCCATCCAGGCAGGATCTTCATCGGGATATGCTCGTCGTGGAGACAGGGAGCGCGTGTGTCCATCCAACGGGCGACTGGCTTCTTCGCACATGGGGTCGCAGGCCGAATCCAGCCGCGACGTGGGGGTGGCCCGCAGTATGGCCTCCAGCGACGTGTCGAGCACCGGGTGGGGGGGGCCCTGCGGCACTGCAAGTGCAGCAGGCGAGGCCAATCCCTGATTGACAGCAGGGCCATACGCCATGCTGCTGGCACGGCGCCCGAAGCGTAGGGGCCCGGCGAGGCCGCACGCCCTGCTGGACAACGCTCCCGGCGCCGGAACGAACACCGCCCCCCAACCCGGCCCCAAGGAGGGGTCCGAACCAGCAGCCGGAGTTGCATCATCGGGGTGTGATGTCCGCGGCCAAGGTTGCCGGCGGTGTCGCTGCCTGAAGCCAGGATAGTCATCGTCTTCCGAGCTGTCGCTGGAGGAGACGTCCTCCCAATCTTGGATCTCCACCACACGCACAAGAACCCGGTACCACAGACCGTCTTGCTTGGAGTGGATGATCTCGTCGGGGCGGAGACAAAGATTGCCTCCCACGTGGTGTTCGGGGGGTTCGGGGATGAACACGAGCTTCTCCACTGGGATGAAGTCAGGGTGTATGCACCACGCCGCGACGAAGAGGTGACGGCGATCCAGCCCGGCAATGTCGGCAGGGGCTTCAACCAGGTTGGAGCAGGCTGGTGTCAGGATAATCTGCGCCGTGTCTGTGTTCCTGGCATGATCAGGGATCCCCTTGAGTTGAATCAGCACCTTGTACCGGAGTGAGGCAAGGCTCGCCATCGATTGTCGCCGCCAGCGCCGCCAAATCAGCTGGAACGGGGCATCCGGCGGTGGGCTGGTGTGAAGCACCCTGTCAGCCGCGGACGCTGTGGAGAATTCGACGAGGAAGTCTTCCGGATGGAAACGGTAGACCCGGTAATCCTCCGGCAACAGCACAAAGAACTCCTCGAGGAATCTCCCAACCTGGGTCGGTGTGACCTCCGGCCGGGTTCCCCCCACCACAGCGACCAGGGCGCGAGTGGAGAGCAGCGCCTCCCTAGCATCAATCTGTTGTGTTCTGGGGACGACACAGATCTCTCGAGACGGCCGTCGGGAGGGGTGTCCCAGCGGACGGGGCGAGGGAGGAGGCGACGGCATGGAGATGTCATCCACGGGGCGGTCCTCGAGTGGTGGCGGCGACGGGGCGCAGTCCGCCGGTGGAGAGAACGAGCGGCCGGTGGAACGCGAGTTGGCGGACGCCGTTGCATCAGACGACCTTGAGCGCGCACGGAGCGTCGGCGCGGGCACAACGCGCCGCGGGGTGGTCCGGCGAGGCGGCGGAGAGCGGTCTCGCCTGCAGCCGCGCGATCGATGTCCTTCCCGGTGGCAACGAAGACAGCGGGACGGATTACGACAAACGGCCGCGACGTGGTCCGTCGCCAGGCAGTTGAAGCAGCGTCCAACAAGGTCCGTCGGAACCGGGCGCGGGGGAGGGGGCCGTCGCGGCGGGTTGTCGTATCTGCGCCGACGGCGACGACGGACCACCTCCCAGTTGTCCTCGTTGTCGACGGTCATGTGCGGCTGTACGACAACCGAGGCCAGACGGCGCCCATCTTGAGTTGGCGAAGCACCGCGCAGTGGGGCCGCCGCGGATCTACGAGCATCCGCCATGAAAGCACCGGGAGGGAGGGGAGCACGGGCGACGTCGCGACCAGGCGTGCAGAGCGCCCCGTCCAGTGCCGGTTCCTTCCCAGCCCGGCGCGAAGGCGCGGGCGGCGACCGAGAGGATGGCGAAAGGGATCCATCGGACGCCGAGGAGGCGCTGTACCTCAGCCAATCCGGCGTCCCGCCGGAGGGGGGGCCATCTCGCCGCCGCTCGAAGGGGGTGGCTAGGGGGTTGAGCGGTGAGGTCGGGTGAGGTGGGGGAGGTTGGCGAGACGACGAGGCCACCCCACCCGCCAGCGCTGCGGCGGTGGCAGCGGCAGCGGCAGTGGCCAGAGGGGGGAGATGAGGGGGAGAGTCATCTCCCTCGCCAACTTCAGATCTGGGCATCAGGAAGGGAGTAGAGAGTTCGCAGCGGGAAGGTGGGTGGACGCCGGGGCCGGGGTGGCCACCGGCGGGTGGGAAGGTGGACGCCGGGACCGGGTGGTCACCGGCGGGTGGGAGCGCTCTTTACGGTTGTTTTAAAACATTACGAGAACGAGCTGGTGGTTTGTCACCCTGAAGGGCATATTTTATCTTCACCAATGCAACCGGGTGTCTCTCGTCAGACCCTAGGCCATGTGCGTCCCATGCAGCCATGGCGATTTTGAAGTTCAGTTTTTTGCTTCCGTGATCCATAGGGCTGAGTGGATGACCTTGTTTGAAGATTTGCAACTCGAAGAATGGGACTGAGGAGGGTAGCATGCAGAAGTCAGCTGTGTTTAATTTGTTCATTTCCTGCATCTTGAACTGGCTTCGTCTGACGACGCTACCAGAAATATAAGCAAAGCGGCTAACTTGTTTGTTCATCCAATCCTGATGCCATTGTTATCAACTGACAAATCACGACAGTTAGAACGCCTAGTATAAAATTGATCTTCAGCACTGATAGACTAATAAGCCCCCTTGCTTCCTGGTCAACTGCATATGTGGCCAATCAATGGAACTAGAGAAGTTGAATAAAGACTCGTAGTTAGCAGCCCTTAGGAAGCTTGTTGGCATCACTACCAGAGAACTCGCTATCCATCCTCCCTAATCGGTCACGGTTGGATTGGACCCGGTACCAATGGAAGCATTGGTACCGGGTCCAATCCCCAATAATTCTGCGCTCTCATTGGTACCGGGTGGTGGCACCACCCGGTACCTATGAGGCAACATTGGTACCGGGTGGTCTCACCACCCGGTACCAATGAGCCTCGGGGCCTTTGGTACCGGGTGGTGGCACCACCCGGTACCAAAGGGGCCCCCTTTGGTACCGGGTGGTGCCACCACCCGGTACCAAAGGGGCCCTGCGTATAAAGGGGCCTTCTTCCTCCCCCAGCCCGAGCCATGGCTCATTTCTTCGTCCTGCATTGAGCTCGGGTTGGGGGAGCTCATGCCCGATTTTTTCATAACTTTTGGAGATTTTGCAAACCAAGTCCGCTAGAAGGTTAGCAACTTCATCCTCTCTCTTTTGACGTTTAGTATGGTCTATTTCATGCTCTATGTTTTGAGTAATTTGTGTTTTGTGGAATGGATTGAAATAAGAGATTTTAGATTGAATCTTCATTTTATTATGAATTTGTAATAGAGAATCAATATATAGTTAGTTGTTGCATGTGTGGAGATGATGCACAAATTTTTAGACATTGTTTATATTTTTGGATTATTTGTAGAAACATTAAATGAATTTCATATTTATGCTTATTATGATTTTTAGATATTAGAAATGATATTCATATTTAGGGTTATTAGGATTTTTAGAGATTATAAATGAAATTCATATTTAGGCTTATTACGAAATTTAGAATTACATCTTTTTAGAGGCTTCAAATGACGTTGATATTTAGGGTTATTAGGATTTTTTTGAGATTATAAATGATATTCTTATTTAGTTAGATTTTAAATTCAATTTTACTTCTCATGGTTGTCAATAGAAATAGAATTTTACTTCTAGTTATTTGAGAATGCATGAGACCTAGGAATAATGGATAGTTTTTTCGTAATATACTAATATGTTATGTCAAAATTAAAAAAAAATCAAGTGTTCTAGAATCAACATGGATACTGCCGCTGGAGGAAGTGGTGATGATGGTAGGGGTAATCATCGTTCCTCTGCTGGCAAGGGGAAAACCACCGTCAACCCTCAACCGAAGCCAAAGAAAAAAGGAGCGTTGCATAGAGCAATGGTTCGATATTTGCAAAGGAAGCATGAAGAAGATGTTGCGGCAGGCTTAGAACCTCCGTTTGATGGTCGTTATGCTCCACCGCCAGTTGCGGGTCAAACAACTCCACCTCCAGACCCAAAGAATACGCCCAAAGATGCTTAAATACCACCGCCTGTCATAATGTGATCTATGTCTGTATTTGTTTTTCAAATTAATAAGTTTTTCCCAAGCAAGAACAAAACCTACGTACGATTTGTAAGTCTATGTCTGTATTTGTTTTTCAAATTAATAAGTCTTTAGAAATACATCTTTTTGGTGGCATCAAATGATGTTGATGTTTACGGTTATTAAGATTTTTAGAGATTATATATGATATTCTTATTTAGGTTTATTACGAACTTTAGAAATTGGGAATGAATTTTTCATTGTATTTTGTGAATAGATGAATCGGCAATGGATGTACAACGCGGATAGACGCTCATCTGACTTCATTAATGGCGTTCATCAATTCCTCGACGCGGCAGAGGCTAACTCGACCTCGGTTTTTATATGCTGTCCATGCAAGGTCTGTGAGAATAAGAAGGATTATCACATCTCGAAGAAGGTGGTCCACACACACTTGCTTATGAGTGGTTTCATGCCTAACTATATCTGTTGGACCAAACACGGCGAAGCGGGGATATTCTTTGAAGAAGGTGATGAAGAAGGTGACGACAACATCCCGGACTTTGCACAATACGGTGCCTTTGCAGATGATACGGCAATGGGCGAGGGTGAAGCAGTTGCAGAGGATGAGGATGATGACGCCTTAGGTGGCATGATCCGTGATGAAGAGAAAGACTGCGAAAGTGCGAAAGAGCGGGAGAAGATGAACCGTTTGTTGGAGGACCACAAAACATTGTTGTACCCAGATTGCAAAGAGGACCAGAAAAATTTGGGTACCACACTGGAACTGTTGCAATGGAAGGCAACTAATGGCTTGTCTGACAAAGGTTTTGGAGAGATATTGAAAATGATAAAGAAGATGCTTCCAGAGGGCAACACATTGCCCGAAACAACATACGAAGCAAGAAAAATCGTTTGCCCTCTAGGACTGGAAGTACAAAAGATACACGCATGTCCCAAAGATTGTATCCTTTATCGGGGCAAGTCGTACGAATCTTTGGACGCCTGTCCGGTTTGCAATTGCTCGCGGTATAAAATCAGGCGAGACGACCCTGGTGATGTTGA
>CM014277.1:77957084-77971182 GCA_004135705.1 Alloteropsis semialata
ACTTGCATGATGATGAATATGACCTATTGCATAGCCTCGTTTAATTATCATATTCCTTGATAAACCTGCTACACTTGATGTTATGCTTGCATGTGTTATGGGATAGTTATGATAGGATTCTTGGCTTGTGTGGGGCAAAAACCTGAGAAAGGAGTAAGGGGTTTTTGGAACTTTGCGGCGGTGAGCAGTTAACTCGATCTTCGTATCGAGGGCTTGGGGTGTGTACTTGGGCACATCCTACGGAGTACCTGTGGTGGGTACATGTTCTTTGTGTTACTTGAGGAGTTTGGCGGCAATACCTGTAATGGGTGCGTGAGCGGACCACTGGAGGTGGATACGCTATTTGACGGTGACGCTCACCCAGGCACCAAAACCGAGTTGGATTGCCTGGTTCACAGAACTTCGTGCACACCACTTACATCTATGGGGGGTGTTCCAGCCAGCCTAGTTAAGTGCGGTACCCGGACTGTAAGGAGTTAACGGAAGTATGTGGAGGAAACGGCGCTGGCCTTTGTCCCTCGAAAGAGGCTCATACCTCGGGACTTGGCCACCGCGGGGGAGGCCATCACATTTCTCGGACACCGAGTTGCGTCTTCAGTGTATCCTAAGCCGGGAAAAGCAGGAGGGTACCGTTCACTGGCTAGGGTCTGTGCTGTGGGCTGTGTCTCAACTAGACGATGGTCGGCTTGCAGCCCGAGTGGTTCCAGGTGTACAAACTCTGCAGAGTCTAATCTATATATAGCCGCCGTCCGTGGTCAATGGACGCCCCTATGAATTTCACACAATCCGCCATTGTTTTAGGGATTTCTACCTCCCCTCTAGAGTAGGGCCTGCCTCGGGCAGTTGAGATGCGAAGGGTGGGAGCTTTCGCATCGCCTAGAGAGTGAAGAGTGAAAGATACTTGGAGACAGGTGCCTGGTGTGCCAGGTTTGCTCGAGGTGTTGTTGTGAGATGTGGCTTTGGGATGAAGATGTTGCTTGCATAGGATTAACCTTAAGCCTATCCTTGATATTTCTTATACTAGATATAGGCCACCTAAAGCTTGCATTTCGGATGGTGATGTGGAACTGTTCCATTCCTTGGGAATAGCTTGTGATGACGCAGGTTACGAATCGGAGTATGATAACAATGCTGATGGATGGTATAATTGAGGTTGCTGCTACGCTCAAGCTTAAGAGCCTGTGGGGATGATCGTCAAGACTGAAGACTAGCTACCGTTTCATTTAGCTTTCTTATTGTCGCAATTAGCCTAAGGGGCTTGTAATAATTGTACTTTCAGAGTTATCCACTTATGTAAGACATTTATGTAATGTTTAATGCTTAAATCAAAGTATGGATGTGATATTCTACTGGAATGAGTTCTGTACGTGTTAGCATTTGATTCTGGGACTAACACAATGGTACAGGGAGTCGGATTCTTAGAAATAAGAATCCGGGTCGTTTCAGTAGTGGAGGTAAGGGTGGGGAGTGGTAGAACCGTGATCTTGAATGTAACATACGAACGCAAGGATTTAGTCATGTTCAAGTCACCAAGGAGGTGTCGTAATACCTATGTTCTTTGGGTGGTTACATTGATGGGTTGCAATAACTGTGAAAGCTCTTGCGGTCTATGAGAATCTGGGATTCGCGTGCGCGGGGGAGGGGGGAGCCTAATGATTGATCCCTCAGCCGCTTTATATAGTCCGGCTACCTTGAGCTATAAGTCAGTTATAGAGATCTTTTTCACGTAGTCCCTTGTACAAGGAAATAAGTCTGAGTCGAATACGAGTGTACCCCAAGATATTTTGAGCTAGTACCTATCTTGTATGGCGCTTGCTTGAGTTCCCATACCATCTCACACCGTGTTTCTTCTAGGCTATAGAATATAGATATACCCTAGAAGTGTATCTCCGTCAACCTTCTAGGCCTAGATAATTTCTTTCTGTTCTTGTTTGGTTTTGCAATATCGTATTGTGACTATATCCAAGCTTGCTTGAAACAGAGACATCATGCATAAATCATTCATTGTGTTGGCTTCTGACATGGCCATTAACAACCATCCCTATTTGTGGGTTCGTGGTGTCGATCCGATTACCGCAGCAATGCAGTTTTTTCACCAGCACAGATGTAGCGCTCTGCAGTAGTAGATGGCCGATGGTGGACACTTATTTTATCCACTAATTGTTGTTCTGTCACTAGTAATTCGTCTGCCACTGTTCCCATCACGGCATCACCCACTTAGACAAAAAATTTAGGTAAATTCTTTAGATCAGGAATTGACAAGTTTTGTTTTTTTTCTTTGCAGGAAAAAAACAATTTGTTTTTTCTTTGCAACAAATTGCACAATGATTTTTTTTTCTAAGATGTTGAAGTTAAAATATGTCCATGTAGGATGGTGACACACCACAAGCTCCTCAAATATAAAAAGTAATAAGCCAGCGCAACCAATTAGAATTTGCAAGATGGCCTGGCAAGATGCAAATGGGCATGACTATGTAATCCACCCTCCAAGGGCGTCTAGTTTATGCAAGATAGCATGCAAGCTGCAAACTTTATGGCTGTCATGTCTCGCTAAAGTAACATGCTACTGACTCAAATAAGTTTCATATTCACAAAAAAAAAGATCCCTTAACATTATATAGGACATGGCACTATAAAAAATTGTGATGAGCATATATTCTCATCGAGATGGGCGTGGCACTAGGCACATGCATGTAGCGACAAAAACTGCAAGGAAAGAAATGAATAATTTCACTCGTTGGTATTCGCGTTACTTGGCATCACTCATTGTCCGTTACCAAGATAAAAGTATCTGGACACTACAGCAACCAATTAGTGAGCTGTACCTTCCACTGCACTAATCCCTCCCTTATACAATAAAGCCTTCAGCCTCCAACATGCAAGCTCACAATACAATGCCAAAAGTAGAAGAAATATTCGAATACAGCAAATGGGCACGACTGAGTGTTACAACCTAGTTCAAGAAAATGTGTATTTAGAATAGATACAGTAACATTTTTGGAAACAATAATGAAAACACTGTTTTACTTTGCTCTTGATAAAATCTTTGATACTCTATCCAAATAATTATAAAAACTCTAAAAAAGCACCATCCTCTCCCATCTCACCTGGGGGATTCTTCCCCATAGTTCTTAGTAAGGAAATTGAAATTCTGAAAAAGCAGGGCACTGCACATTTGCATATCAAGTAAGGATTCATGCAACTGTAGACTATTGGGAGGAAGGGATCATAAATTATTCCGTGTTTTTGCAGATCCCTTCATATCACCCATGGAATTGGGTACGACTGAAAATATATTTGTGTGATTGTTCTGAACCTGCGTGATCATGAGAAACAGGGCATACAACTCATCTGTACTACCGGGAGGACGGTGCATGTGGACGCATGTGGCATCCCTTTGATTTGATTGTGTTACTTTGTCTAGTGTTTCAATCTCTTCTGCAATGCATACATAGTTCATAGATAACACAGAGTTGCCTTGAACAGAGTCAGAGGGTTCGAGGATGTTCAGAAATCAGAACTGCATGAGTCGGATACTGAATTTGCACGCGAAAATCTAATCCCATGAGCGAAAATTATTTGCATGCAATAACATTACAGTGAAACATATAGGTTCCAATCTCGCAGCAGCACTTGGTTGGCAGACAGACGATGCATCACTGGAACAAGCAGGGGATGAACAAGCATAACTTCTTATGTTACAGAAACACAAGTACTTATAATTATTAAAACAAGATCTCACTTTTCATATGCATAATATAGCAATAGCAGATGCAGTTGTTCACATTACAAGTTGAAAAAAGTATGAGGAATACACAAACCGGTCACACATTTTATTCTGGCGTGCACACAGGATAGCCAAGCACTCTTAAAACAGCACTAAAAAATCCTTCCCCATAGGCCAGAGTCTCCTTGTGTTCCAACATCAGCGGATCTTGATTGTCGTGGATCTTGGTCAGTCATCCTCCAGTTCTCCCTCCAGAAGCATGCACACTGCCATGCAAATAACGTGCTGCAGCTTGGCATAATCCGTCTCGATACAGACGTCAGGTCCATGAATAGACTCTTGGTGCACATCCATTGACCTCCGTGATTTATACTAACGCGACATATCCAGTCACTTCTATCTTCAAAAGGTAAACTGGCGAATGACAAGAAAACGGAGCATCAACGAAAAGCAGGTGATGAGATGAATATGTAAATGTGTTCAAATATCTCTGCGGGAGTGGTCATACCGTGCCCATTCTCGCAGCTGTATACAATATCATGACCAAGTGTAGACATCAAGGTCTTCTCCATGCAGCTGTCCGTGCCGCTCTTGGAGACCAGGCAGCCACTGTGAGGAGACATCTTGCATATCCTCCGTCAGAAACAGCTGGTGCAAGCTGTCCAGCCTCTCAATGCACCTCAATTTTGGACAGAGCTGTACACGCAGGTCTCTCACTTGGGGAATATTCGTGACCATCTCTAGGCCTTTACAGTCAACAATTATAAGGGTCTCTGAGAGGAACGGGAGGTTCTCCACCACCTCAAGGCTGTGCACATCTCTTAATTGGAGCTCCTTCAAGCTGGTGGCTTCCTGTCCAAGCTGCCGTGGGAGGGCTCTCAGCATGGGGCAGCGGAGAAGTTCCAATTTCTTCAAACGTGGCAGCAGCTGCGTCCTTGGAGGTGGGGCTTCCCCCTTTTGCTTTGCAGCAGCTCCATCCTCTCCCGCTTCCTTACCTGCTGTTGTTGCTTCTTCTTCTTCGACAACAAAGGTCCACTCCTCCCAGTTGGGCATGTCCACGATGATCAACAATTCAAGCTTGGGGAAAGCTACTGCCTCTATAGATGCAGAGTTACCCACCACAAAACCAGCAAATTCGGGTCCAATCTTGGTGACTGCATTGGCTCCCTCGATTCTCAGATATTTCAAATTGGGGAGCTGCCCGATTGCAGGAAGATGCACACATGATTTACAATGCCTGAGTTCCAAGTACTTCAATGATGGAAAATTGGTAGCATTATCTAGCCAGGTAGGAAACCTCCGACCAAAGAAATGTTCAATGTTTATAACTTCCGTGTTCTTTGGAGGCTCCAGCTGCTCAATGGTCCTCTCTATATTGACTACATCCTCGTCAGAATATGGCTTATGTGTACGTTCAGTGCAGCATAGACGTAATGCTTTGAGATGCCTTTTCTCAGTTAGCAATGAATCTGTACTGCTGCAAGGAGCTGCTCTTTCCAATTTAATCAAATGAAGCTTCCTCAAGTGCCCAAGGGGACCCAATTCTTCTAGCTTCCACCCGTCTTGCACTCTACTGTTATCACAACCACCACCAATAGGAAATCCTTGTAAATAATTGAGAAAACTTAATTGGCCTATGCCTTGTGGAACCCGATTTATTGGTGAGCCATAAAGTCCAAGTCGCCGTAAGTTGCTTAACTGGGTAATTCCAGTAGGAAGACTGTCCAAAGAAGCACATCTCTGCAGGTTTAATATCTGCAAGTTTATGAGATGACAAATGGACTCTGGAAGACAAGATATGCCAGTCCCATCAAGGTCTAGTAATCGTAAGTGGATCAAACGTCCAATACAAGATGGAACACTTTCTACAAGGGAGTTAGTCAAATCCAACACTCGAATGCAGGGAAATATTCCAAATATTGCAGTATCGACTCTTAGTGGCTTCTCATAAGAAGTTCTCCAAGTTCTCACTTTGTGTTTCTCCTTATCCGTGCTAGGTAAAACCACCATATCCTTCACAGTAGATACTGTAATACGTCGAAATTTACCCATAACATTGACCCCAGCTGATTCTGGATCACCCACAAAACATTCTTCTTTGGACAGAAAACAAGCTAGCTGCCTTAGTAGATCATGCATTGTGCATCTATAAAGGTCGGCATACAAGTAATCTGGTTGAAGGAGATTCCGATATATCAACTCATAGTAGTATTCTTCTGCTGTATCTTCTAGTAGTTGGCCATCCTGCTCATCTATGAAGCCTTCTGCGACCCACATACTGACAATATTGTCACGGTCAATAACAGCATCGTCAGGATACATAGCACAATAAACAAAACACTGCTTCAATTGGTGTGGCAGCTCATCATAGCTTAGATATAAAGCACCTCTTAGTTCACTGCGAGGGTTGCTCAGGGACCAATTATCCTTTCCTAAAATCTTCTTCCATTCATTCTCAGTTTGATCTTTGCTTGCTAGAACTCCAGCAATAACTTTAATTGCAAGAGGAAGACCACCACATCTGTGAACAATTTGTATCCCCAAGCCTTGCAGATTTTGCACTTCTTTTTCTTCTTTGATGCCCATGCTCTTCCAAAGTAACTCCCACCCTATATCCACTGACATTAAATCAACACGGTGTGTGTGGTCCACTCCAATTTCTACAGCAACAGTGTCAATTCGAGTTGTCAATAGAATTATCCCTGTGGCTGCTGCATTCAGTGGGATTCTCAGTAGAGTTGTCCATACATTAGATTGCCACACATCATCCAACACAAGAAAGAAACTCTTCTCTTCAATGGCGGATTTTAGCTTGCTTTGGAGCTCATCAAATGATTCATCTTGCATGTATTGTACATCTATTTTTCGAAGAATCTCCTTTAGAATAGCAATTTCAGAGTATTCTTGTGAAACACAAACCCATGCTTGTTTGTTGAAGGCCCCTTTCAGTTTTTGGTCATTGTATATTTTCTGTGCTAGTGTTGTCTTACCAACTCCTCCCGTTCCAACAATTGCAAGCTTGTAGGACTTTTTCCCCCTACCTTCTAGTAGCAAATCTACTATTCTCCTGCAAGCATGTATGATCTCCTTACCCACAAGGTTGGGTTCAACACAGTTGGAAGTTTTTCTCAGTTTCAGTGCTGAAACTTCTCCGGCAGGCTGTGTATTTGTGAGGGATGAAAATACTTTGTCCTTTGAAATATTTTCTATTCTATTGTTCAGGCTTCTAATCTTTACAGCAACCTCACGACGTGTCTGGATATTAGAAAAGCAAGAGGAAAGGGAAAGGCCACTGCATGTACCCGATTTACTTGACAATGACGAAGAATGATTTGGCAATAGCTTACTTCCTTTATATCTAGCCAAGTCAATAATATCATCTGCGTCATACATAACATCTCTTAGCTGACCAAGCCAATAGTCAACTGCAGATTCTTTAATGCTCCTTTGCTCTGCATCATTAAGAAAGTGTCGTATTTGCTCCATTCTTTTTTGCAGTTCAGTGAGCTCTTCTTTTACACCTAAAATTAGTATGGCCTCATCTGTAACGATATCTTGCAACTTCTTAGCACATGATCCAACCAAAGATTCTAGTATTGTTGCCATTTGTCAAAGACGATGAGGGAGATAGACCAAAGTAGTTTCAGGCTGCCAATGAATGTGAAAATGTGTTAGCTTGGTCTTAAGATTTACAGAGCATGGTTACTAGACAACTAGGACGCAACGCCAACTTGTTAATATTATATAGCACTACAATCTTCTTTGTACCTTCAGTAAATCATGTATAATGCGCTTCCATATGGATCAGAACTAATGCACTAGTACGTGATTCTTAGCAAATGCTCAAAGCTAACGTGGCATGGATTGGATGTTATAAATTGGGAATATACTGGGCATCATGAACAGGATACCTCTAGTAGTACTCTCATTAGTTATAGTCCTCGACCCGTGTTCCGCACGGGCTAATAACTCATTTAGGAGATATGGTGTTAAGAATCTATGAGAAAAATAGGTCTATAACTAATAATCAAAATTATTTAATTTGCACTCTCTTATTTGTTGCATATTTTTTCACTTTGCATAGCACTTCTACATGCATGTGTTTAACTGAACTCTCAATTACAGATATGTGAATAACATGAAAATCTGTATTCTCATCGTTTCCTCCAATCATATACACTTGGTCTACATGGTGACACGTCATGCATATATACCTTAGTATTTCCCAATTAATTGTGGCATAAATAGCTGATTTAGAACTATATATTGGTGGTAATAAATTAGATGCATGTAAATTTACAGTTGGAGCTACGTGATCAATATAAAAACATTATGTTCTCATTGCTTTCTTCATAGATGTATGTATCATCTACATGGTGATATACATGCATACCTTGAGCTATATTTTCTATATTAACAATTAATGAAACAAATAGTTTAGAATCATATATTTGTATATTGGTGTACTTTGGGTATTTTTTAATCATGTATGTCGGTTATTTTAATAATAACATATGTAGGAAACTATGAAAAAATTAGGGGTTATTTTAAATTATTTTTATAATAGCAGGTAAATTATATGAATATTAGGGGGCAACTTTAATTTATTTTGATAATAAAAAACTCGACCTGCGGTGGGTAATACAGCCCCCGGGCATTTTGCTAAGAAGAAGACCTTCTCGCAGGTCGAGAAAACCCCCGAACCCCTGCCCCACCCTTACACGGCGGCACCGTAGCCCGTGTGAAACGATCAATAACCTGGGCTGGGCCTTCGACCTGTGCTTTGGCCATGGGACAGACAAGAGATTTTTTTTAACCTCAGCATGAAATTCGCTCCCACGGGGAGTCGAACCCAGGACCTGAGGAGTGCTACTGAGACCATAGCTATAAATTTAGTGGGGTTACTTAAGGCTATATTTATAATGGAGAAAGTGGGTAATCTTCACAGAAAATAATAGATGTAATGGCTTGATCACTGAGTCTATAGATTGATGCTAGATGTTACTGATTTTTCTGAGAATTTCTAGACTTTATCTTTTTTCTAGTGGGTCTCATGAGAATTATCATATACAATTCAAAAGAAGCCTCTAATTAGTAATATATAGTGAGATTTGATCTGCTACAACACGTCATTTGCTTTGCCATTACATCACTAACAGTAACAGATATCTACACAGTAGTGTAGAAAAATGAAGATGCAATACAGTAAGTAATATGAAGTCTTACCTAAACCTAGCCTCGACCAAGACAAGAGGACTTTACATATTAATCAGTTTTTCAAAGAAATAGTTTACTCGGATGGTCAACCGGTCACCAACAATTTAAAACATCAAAGGAAGAACTAGGATGAGGAAAATTGACTTCTGAAGAAACAATTTATGAAAAAGTGGATAGAAGAAGTTATCAGCCAATCATCAAGGGAGAACCAGAAGTCACACAGCTAAACCTGTAAAAGCAAACAATGAAAACGGCAAAAAGTGCTTGGTCATTGAAAGAAAACCTCTATTTCTGTGTGGATGCAGATTTTAGGCTTTTCTTGATAAACTGGAGGCCATGGCAAAGCAGACCTAAAGGATGAAAGACATCAGAGGGGTGGCTATCCCTTACCAGCTTAAAGTTTCATCTTCCGTGCATCACAGAAATTGTGCAGGACTCGCAGGGTGTGACAAGGAAGTAACTACACTTGCGCTGCTATTAGCCAGCAGGCTGAAGGTCCTCCTCTTATTGGCTCTGTCTAACAGGAAGAAAAAGAAAATGGTGCACAATCAGTAAGAGAAGAAGATGACGAGATCTGAATATTTATGGATTACCTGTTGAATTCGAGCTTATCAAACTGAAAGGATATGATGCAGAGACAGAGGAGCAGGATCAAAACCGAAGTAAAAAATCCTACTGAAGCGTCCTCTCTGTTCCTCCTCTTTTTGGCATCACTTCAGCATCAAGAAAATGAACTCTTGTGAAAAATAACTATGTATCACAGACCTGAGGCCACAGATCCGCCAATATTTCCCCACATACAAGAGTGTTGGTTCTGGGCCAGTGTACTGTCTAGCAGGACGGCTCCGCTATCCCTGCATGATATGCACGCTAGATCAGACAAGCGACTTGCCAGTTGCCGGAAGTCTTGTACTCTTCTGAAGAACCAAAGTTCATGCTCGTTACAAGAAGAGATCTCTTAAAGAATCAATTGCTTACTGCCAAGAGAAAGGCTTAGCAGAAAGCACCGAGAATAACCCATGAACTGAACCTGAAAAATACCTGATTTTAGATCAAGAAGGACGTTCATCAGAGTGCTGCGCAGAAGGTGATGAGTATGTGTTTCTGTGAATTTTCACTCGCGACAGTCAGCTGTCCAACTGAAAGAAAAAAAAATGGTGCACAATCAAATACTCTTGCAAATCAGCCGTGAACTATGGGAAGAAAGTAAAGATGACGAAATCTGAATCTTTATCGACTAACTGTAGGATTCCAGCTTACCAAACTGAAGCGTTATGACGCAGAGACCAGAGGAGTAGGATGATAGCTCGTAGAGTAATTCCTACTGAAGCATCGTATTCCTCATCTTATTGGCATCACTTCAGCTTCTAGAAAATAAACTCTTGTGAAGAATGAGTATGTAGCTCAGGCTACAGATCCACCAATATTCTCCACAAGCAAAGACTGCAAGAGTGTTGGTTCTGGTGTAACAATGAGTCAGCAGAGCTTGCAATGCGAGTGCAGTGGCCAGCTCAGTTCTAGGAAGATAAAACATGCAATTGATGATGCAGAGGCAGGGCGTCTTCCCGGAAACATGTCACGTGCTGATGCTGTCATGCAGCGCATGTGCCATCTCACAGCTACCGCCGACTTGACTCGGTGGCCTCGTGAGTAGTCAAGGTCTCCTCGGGCCACCGTGCCCGTCCTCCTCCACTTGCACGTGGCGGGCCTTCTTGGTCGGTTCAATTATTGTCCTCTGCTGACAGCGCCAAGCCGTGTCTCATGGCTCGGAGCGTTAGACAGGCAGTGATGGTGGTCTGGTAACAAATGACAGAGGAATATAACAGATGTAGGGAGAAAGAAATATTTTATTAATAAAAAATATATCATCACTAGTAACAGTCTATGAAGAGATGGCATAGTAGAAAAAACACGGCACTAAAGTCAAAAGTGACAGGTTATGAGAGCACTCACAATTGTCATCTGTCACGCTAACTTGCTGAAATAGTGACCCGACCTGAGTGAGTGTGATACCGATCACCATTATCACGCTAATTAATTAGGCCAAGTTAGATTGTGAAGAAGGCATAAGGATCATGATGAATTAGCACCCCTAGGTGCAACTAAGAATAGGTTCCTTATGGTGGAACCTGCCCACCCGGGTTCGAGTCTCCGACTCGGCACGGGTGTCACATTATCCTGGATTTATTCTAGGATTTAACCGGCGCTATTCTTTCAGTGGTAGAAGACATGCCATCGATAGCGAGGTGCCTGTGGTGACTTCATCAATCTCGAGACCGGATGTTGGGGTTCTTTACCGCCGGCAAATAATAAAATCGTGGAGCGCGCGTCGGGCCTCGGATGGTAGTGCAAAAGGACACGGGGGTTTATACTGGTTCGGGCCACCCATGGGGTGTAATACCCTATGTCCAGTTCGTGCTGCTCGTGTTGTTTGCACTGGTTTGTAGTAGGGGGTACAAATGGGCGAGAGAGGGATGAGTTCCCAAGTCTCCGGTGCGTGAATCGAGCTCAGTCCAGTGACCGGCTGGAGGAAGAAGAAAGTCGAGGGAGAGTACTCCTCGGGAGAGAAAAGAGGCTCCCTGCCTCCCGTAGGAGGCCCAGGAGAGAGGAGGAAAAGAGTCCATGCCCCTCGCAGGAGGCCCAGGCTTCCCTTTTATATCTCAAGGGAAGGCTGGAGAAGAAGTACAGTCAAAGGGTAAAACGGGAAAAAAGGAGGAGTGCCTGCCCATGCTGTGGGGCCCGTCGTCCTTCCGAGCACTGTAGCCATGTCCTGCTGGTGTCAGTTGCGTCAGGGAGTGGTTGGCACAGTGTAGCAGCTTGACTTTGGGTGCTACGGTCTTCTCGGAGGTTGCTTCGTTGCGAAGAGTTGAACCAGTCGGAGACGGAGACTGGTCGGGCGAATGGTGCGGCTCGTCGGGCACGGAGAGGAGGCCTGTCGGGCGAATGGTGCAGCTCGTCGGGCACGGAGACCTGTCGGGCGAATGGTGCAGCTCGTCGGGCGAGACGAGAACCTGTCGGGCGAGGCGGACGCCGTTGCTCCTGCCGAGTAGTCGGGCGAGACGCGCAGCTCGTCGGGCGAGACGTGAAGCCGTCGGGCAGATGTACAGCTTGTCGGGTGAGGAAGCAGCTTGTCGGGCGAGACGAGAACCTGTCGGTCGAGACGTGATTCTTGTCGAACGAGGTGGACGAGGGGTCGGTCGGGGCCCAAACTAGTCGGGCGAGTCCCAAACTAGTCGGGCGAGGCGTGAATCTACTCGGGGGCGTCCGAGCCGCGGCCTGCGGCTGCCCGCTTTCTAACCGAAGAGAAAGAGATTGATGGGAGAGATAGCGTTGGTGGCGTTGATTACTCTGGTGCCGGCCTAGTACATACGTGAGACGATGTGAATGGGATGGCGCCAGCTAGCTGAGTGCATGCGCGCAGAATTGCGGATGCCCGTAGTGAGCCGGGGGCGGATTACTCACGCATGCATGGAAGTAGTGGTGCACTCACGCAGGCATGCATGTACTGCATGGCCCTTCGGCTGGACAAAAAAGAGGAGAGGGAGTCATGCAAGCGCATGCATGCTGGGGGAAATAATTGCTGCCGCTATTCTGCTGCTTCTCTGGCACCGCTGCTTCCTCGCGCCGCGCAAGACCGACGCACACGTATGAGCCCGCGCGTGCCTGCTCTGTTCGGGTGGAGGTAAATTAGATAGGGACGTCCGACCCTTGTGATGGTCGGGTGAGACGGACACGTCGACCCTTTCGCAGGATCGGCTGAGGTGCGGTCGTATCTGAACGGCTGTGTCGTCGAGGCTTTTAATTCTTAACTCGCTGTCATTGGATACCCCTAACACTGGTATCCGACAGGAGCCCCCGAGCCTGGGAGGGAGTCGTAGACTCGCTCGCGGGTTTGATTATCGTGATGCCAGGAACGTGGTGGAGTTTTGGGTGGGGGCGCGCGAGCGCACCCGCCGGGTGTAGCCCCCGAGCCTGTGGGCGAGTGGTATACTCGCTCGCAGGTTTATGACATTTGTGTAGTGATTTGTTGCGAATTATGCGACCATGCTATTGGTCCCTGTTAGTGATTTTGACCCCGTGTGCATCCCGAGACCGGGGTCCGGACGGGGATTCGTTTCGTCTTTTTGCGTTTTTCCCCTCACGCTTCCCGTGCGATAGGAAGGAGGGTAAGAGATGTATCGCGCTTTGCCACGCAGGCCGAAGCACGACTCTCGTTGAGCTACAAACGGGTAGGTTCGAGTGAGGCCCAACGCCCTTTCGGCGGGGAGTCGATGGATCAGCTTGTGATCGACCTCAAATTCCTAGTGGTGAGATCATCTAGTTACCAAGTCCGTTCGACCGGACCCAGCGGCTCGTTGCCTTTCCGTCGGAGGAAAAACCATGATCTTCCTTTCCACTAGAACTCGAACGCGGTTCAGGATGCTCGTGGCGCTCGTTCGCCTGAGTATTGGCCGCTGGGGCCCATCCTTCACTGCCCCTCGCTCGACAAGGTGCCCGGGGGCGGCTGTCGAACCCCTCGATGGGCCAGCCTTCGAACCCCCGTCGTAGTCACCTGTCAGGTCAACTGTCGAAGTCGTCCATCCCGGTGCCCAGCCCCCGAGCGCAGGGCTGCGAGGGGCCGTTAAGGCCGGCGGGAGCCGCTTAGTTTAGAGAGTTCGAAGAGTGCGTTTCGGAAAACGATCACATGCGTATGCTTGACCCCGCGCGCCGAGGTCGGGCGAGACGAAGGGTGCCGTTCCCTGCATGTAGGAGTTGCAGCAAGTTCACCGGAACTTGCCATGCTAAGCTGCAAAAAACAGCGTAATGCAAAGGCGTTGCGTAAAGCGAGGAGTCGGGATTTATTCGTTACTAACGGAAAGTTGCGCACGCCCTGCCTTTATTAGGCTACGTATTTCCTTGGGTAGTTAGCACATCACGTTTGAGCTCCTAGTCCCACTGACCACTGCTCGCAGAGAGGACGGCTTACCGCAGACTACACTGCTCATCGGGGGAGGCTTAGGTGTAGGCGGCACGCGGGACGAGGTTTCACGGATGAGGCCTATGCTACCCGAGTACTTTAGCGATACCCAAAAGAGGCATGCGGGACTGTAAAAGGAAATGCACGGAAATACTAAGGATTGTAGTGGGATTTAGCTGTTCGGGCGTTCCGTCGTT